>JAJOOE010016975.1:0-18881 GCA_036250405.1 Solanum raphanifolium
AGATATGACCCTCCAAAGTAGACCCTCGAAAAAGGCTTCACTTGGAAATTTCGGATTTTGATACGGTTGCTCTAAAATTTGGGTTAGACCCATTTCCCACTCAATTTGACCCCCTAAACAAGAATATGAATTCGGATTTTCGAAAAACAAAATGGATTTTTTTATATATAGCTAAACAAGTTTCCGGTAACTTCCGAAGCACATTTTTAAGAACTTTTTGGGTCATTTCATGAACACCCTTAAGTTTCAGGTATTTCAAATTTGAAGGAAAGCATGGACACTACGTCGCAAAAAGGAACGAAAATGCTGAAAAGAACAAAGAAATGAAGGCCTGAGGATCCCCGAGTCCAGTTGGCGAGTCTCCATAGGGTCTTACATCGCCTTTTGTTCCAGTGTGCTGAGCCCTGAAGGAAAGGATCAAGTCGGCGAAAAAAGGGAGCAGTCGGCGCATCGCCAAGAAGTTCCGTGAAGCAATACTATGTCGTCCAATGACCCAGAGCACGACATGCTAAAGGATGGTGCAAGACGGCGATGAACTACACCAAAAGGTAATCGCCGAGTTGATCGGCGATTTTGACTAACGACGCTGAATGATCCGCTGCAGCACAATCCGTGAAAACTATAAATACTAGTCAGAGTTGTAGTTTTAAGGGTCGAACAATTATTATAATTTTCATATAGAATAGTACTTTTTGATATTTTTGCTCTAAGTTTGAGAGGGTTTTGAAGAGTTGAAGTTCGAAAGGGTTTCATCTTCCAAATTTTGGTTTGGGTCTCTTGGATTCTTCAATTTTGGCATGTATCAAGACATAAATCTTAATACCCAGTTGAATGCGAGCTCAATTTGGTATAAATTTCTATCTCTTATACATGTGTGGCTAAAACCCCAATTCTTGGGGTGTGATTTAGCGAATATGGGTTAAGATAATTATTGGGTCTTGCTTACTGATAGTTTATTTGTAGTTTAAATGTGATTTCATTAAGTGGTTGTGGATGAACTTAATGAGGTTGTCGTTGTAAATATAATCTCATATATGTTTTTCGGCTTGGGAGAGAGAGGTCGTAAAACTAAGACCACTAAATTGATGGCTAGTGTGAGTGGGTCGACATGAGGTTCAGCTCGAGAGAGTGAACCCTAGTCCCATGTCCACACACTCAGCTTGAGAGAGTGAGTGGTTTAAGGCGTAGGCTGGTCTTCATGCGGCAAGTGGGTGTCCAAGAGGAACGTATTTGAAACGGGGTAAGTTGCTCGAGAGAGAGCTTATCCCCCTTAAAGTTTAGCCTAGTCACAATTATTCTATGAATCTTCTATCGAAAGCATGTACCCAATAATCTAGCATAACATGTATTCCCGTCACATCCCAAGGATCCCCTCTCATTACTTAGAAATCTTTGTTTATTTTGTTGTTTTTACTTACTAGTGACAAAACCCCCATTGTTAATTGACACTCTTGTGTCCCCCTTTAATTTCAAATGTTTTTAATCTTTAATGTCTTTAGCTACGACTAGTTAGAACTAAATTGTATTTTTCTATTAATTCTCAAAACCACTCTCTTGGGAACGATCCCAACCCTTGGTTGTGTTACTAAACTATTGTACGATCGTAGACATTTGCGTCGGAAATTGTGTCTTGATTACGCAAAGATAAAAATGGTGCCGCTGCCGGGGAGTGGTGTTATTTGAGAGGTTTTAGATTAGTAGAATTTTTTGTTCTTCTTAGTTGTAGTTTACTCACCTAATTTTTGGTTTTGTTTTATTTTTTTGTGTGAATATTTCAGAAAGCATGAGTGTTAACAGTAGCAACGGTAGCCAGGTGGGCCACCAGGACAACATCGGTAATCTCAACGATGTCCAAGAGCCCAACATCAATGACCCCCATCTCATGGGAGGTGTTGGAGCCATCCGTTTACCCCCAGCCAAGGGAAATGCAGTGTTCCACATAACGAGCACCATGTTGCAACTCTTGCAACTAAAGGGATTTTTCAGTGGATTGGCCTATGAGGATCCTCACGAGCATCTTTGAAACTTCGTAGATGTATGCGGACCATTCTCGTTCAAAAACATCTCTCAAGAGTCAGTCTGATTAAGGTTATTCCCTTTCTCGTTGATGGGAGAGGCGTGCAAATGGCTAGCCGAGTTGCCGCAAGAATCCATCACTTCTTGGGAGGAATTGGTAATCGCATTTCAAGAGTGATTTTTCCCTCCCTCGAAGATGCTATCCCCCAGAGCTTTAAGCGTCTGGAAGGAGAGCCTCTGCACGAGACTTGGCTACGGTTCAAAAAGTTTGTGCTACAATGCCCAACCCATGGTTTGCCTGATAACATGCTACTTCAGTACTTCTACCGGAGTTTGGACTCGATAAACAAAGGTGTCACCGACCAACTCTCACCGAGAGGCTTAATGCAGCAGTTGTTTGCAGTAGCAGCCCAGCCTTTAGATGGCATGAGAACCATCAATAGAGCATGGTACACTCGTGAGGACCAAGTTTCCCCTCTCACCTTCAAGTTATCTAAGGAGTAGATTCAAAAACACAATGAAAGAGACCAGAACATGGCCAAAATCATGACTCAGCTTGATATTTTATCCAAAAATGTCAAGGGGGCTGGTGCCCGCGGTGTCAACGTTATGGGGGTCGGGTGTGCAAATCTTGAAGAGATAAAATTTGAAGCCCTATATAATGATAAGGTAAATTTTCTAGCAAATCAAGGCGGGGGCTATCGTTCAAACTACCCAATGCAGGGTGGTAACCAAGGTTGGGCTAGAGACAAAGGCTGGAAGGATAGAGATCGTGAATTGAGGGACCGAAATCCAAACTGGAAAAATGGGGAGAAGGATAGATATGTGCCTCCCCATGAGCGCCAAAAGCCCAAGCATTCAGAAAGTGGTAGGTCTGAGGATATGCTCTCGCGTATCCTCAATAAAGTTGAAGGGTCAGACAAAATGTTGAAAGGCAGAAAGAAGATGTTTCTACCCTTAGCCACACCGTCACCTCCCATTCTCTTTCAATCAACCAGTTGGAGACCCAGATAGGTTATATCTCTTCTCATCTCAATCCGAGACAGCAAGGGGGTTTGCCTAGTGATACTATGGCTAACCCCAAGAGTGAGGTTTGAAGGTAGACTTGCGTCATTCTGGGACGTTAACTAAGGCGTTGTTTGGGAGGCAACCCAAAACCTTTTTATTGTTTTACATTAGTTTTAGAAATAATGGTGCGTTCATTGTGCAGGATATAGCGTGAGAAGCATTTGGAAAGAAGGAGGTTGGCGAGAGAAATGTTGGGTTGGCGAGTCGCCGATTAGCTCAGCAACCCCGTTTTATATCATCGTTTGGATTCCCAAATTGACTGGGGATTCTATAAAACTCAGCGAAGAATGTAACTACCTGTCGTGACGCCGAATGGTCGGCACTCATGACTAATGTCGCCGAATGGGGAAGAACTGGATAATTTTTCAAAAAAAAGGTTTAAAAGTTTGAATCTCATATGCTTTCCCTCATTTTCAAACGTTGCAAGCTTACACCTAGTCTTATTTTCAATATCCATGAATCTCTATTGTATTTTGGTTTTTTAATTTGTGCTTGGAGTCGGAGTTCATTGCTTCCTAGCATCCCAATAGCACAAAAGGTTAGTGTCCCGAACCCCATAACTATCTTATCAAAAGTGTACTCATTTGCAAATGTGTGATCTTGTCGAAATCTGTTGAGTCTTTTTAATTGGGCTTATTTTTTATGTATTGATTCTTCTTCAATAACCTTGTATTTACTGCCTGAACTGTTGAAACCTTGTTCTCCAATACATAGAGTGGGGTTAATGTGTGATGAGTGGTATTCGTATGTTATGGGTCATGGTCGAATTTGTGCTTTTTGTGCTTAAAATGCATTTTCAGGGGTTGCGGGGCTGATTTTGAGAAGTTGAGTCAAAAGTAGGCACGTTGGGTCATTTGGCGAGCTGTGACTAGCTCGCCGAACTATTCCACGGTTCACCTAATTACCCTATCTCGCCCTTATTATCATGCTTTATTTTTTGTGGCATCTGTAACTTTCGGCGAGAAGTATGAGGTCGCCAGGAGCACTCGGCGACTCGCCGAAAGTCTTCTTGTTCGCCCTTTGTTTGCACCTCTAATTCCTTCTGCACTATGACCTTCGGCGGATTGTTTGTGGCTCGCCGAATGGACTATCTAGTCTCTCTGCAACTGAATGTCTTTGTTTTGGTTGACAAATATGTTCTAACATTATCTCAAGACTTTGCAGACATGGCCAAACCAAAAGTTGCAGGAAGAAACATGCCACCCAGACATATAAGGGCACAAAAGTTCAGAAGAACTACAAGGAGCGAGAACAAGACAGCCAGTTCGAGGAGGAGGATGCCCATCTACCCTAATGCCCCTTCGTGGACTCGAGGGTTCAGCAATATGATACACGCCTTTGTGGCAGCTCACGAGTTGGACAATATGATCGAGGCTAATATCGCTGCAAAAGCTAAAACAGAGCGAAAAGAAAAAGAGAATCAAAAGTAGAATGACAACACTCCAGGCACTGATGCCTAGACAGATGGAGCGATTGCTTAGATAGTATCCCTTCTTTACCTCCCTCTCTGTAGGTCTTTAATTGTCATTTTGGATATTTTGTCATGTGCATCTGAGGACAAATGCTTTTAATTGTGGTGGGGTGAGACCAACCTTTGTGTGCTACCCGATGTTCATGTGTTGTTTATATTTTGGTTGTTCTATTTAAAATTGTGTTAATACTGCTTTCCGTAGATGTTTTAGCTTATGGCTCCTTTTATTTTATATTGAAAAATGATTTTAACCCTTCCAGAAATTTTTGCCACCTCTTGTGTGATGAATGTGGCTTTTTTTTTGCAAAATTTAAGTCTCGGTCTCGATCAATACCGATGACTTGAATAGTGCTTACAATCAAACGAACATGAATGCGCGGCTACGATGAGGCCAAATGAAGTTGCATAGACATTATGTGAACTCTTTGCATCTCGTTGCGATTAGTCATTTATCAAATCGATTCTCTTGTGATGACCGTTGCACACTAGCAAAAATATGGAGTCTTGTTTAACTTAAGTGTCGATGCCTTGTGTGATAAGCTTACCTGGAAACATGCATGACAACACCTAGAATTTGTCCTGTTGGTCAGGTTGACTAAGTAAGACTTTCTCTTGATATGATCTCAGGCAACTTCGAAGAGTGTGAACCAATTTGACATAGACCTCTTTTGTGACCTACCTTGTGAGCGTGTGATTCTCTCTTGAACACCCTTTGAGCCTTACCCTTCTTTCGAAGAAACTTGGTGAAAACTAGACCTTTCTTAATCATTACCTATAATCGTCTTGAATTGTGGTTAGTTGAATAGCCAACTTAGGCCAAAAGCCTAAGTTGGGGGTGTGGTGAAAAGATAAGGGCAAGTCAAGAAATGCAAGGAAAGTCTCCTCTTACCGATGGTTTTAATAAAAATGGAACCCCTCCATATAAAAAAAGGCAAAAGAAAAAGAATAAAAAAGAAAGCGGTGGAATAAAGTACAAAAGAGATAGGGTTCCCAAACAATCCATGAAAAATGACTAATAGGATGACTTATGAGCACTAAAGAGAATGATGAAGGAAAAGGAAAAGGAAAGGAAGTGTTGTGAGCACCACATTTCATGAGGATGAAAGTCACTGAGCCTAAATGATCATACATTTACACTCATCCCCATTACAAGCCTTGTTAAGACCTTTGTGAAATTGAGAAAGTCGAAACAAATGTTGATTGGAAAATACGGGCAAACCTATGGGTGAAAGTATGCATAGTGTTCCTTTTTGTGAGTGTAAGTGTTATATCTGACTCCTCAACTTTAAATTGATTATACCTTTGCGTGTGAAAATGGAATCATCATTTGTGTGAGGGCATTCGAAGGCTTTTGTTGAGCTTGAACTTGCATTTGAAGCAAGTATTGCGAGATTGAGAATCTTTGTTAATGGTGTGTCACAACTTGAATCTTTGAGTACACATTTGATCTTTCCATAAGTAAAATGAGTCTGGTTGTGTGCATTAATGATTGAGTCTTGTGTAGCACTGTTCGAGACACCCTTTTTGAACGGCTGAACTTGAGTTTGCTTGAGGACAAGCAAACGTCTAAGTTGGGGTGTTGATGAGTCCACAAATTGGACTCATTTAGGGAAATATTTTAATAGAAATTGTGTCCTCAACTAATTATTTTATCTCAATATCTGATGAAAATCCTTAAGTTTCAAGTATTTGAAGTTTGAAGGAAAGCATGGACACTACATCGCAAAAAGGAAAGAAAAGGCTGAAAAGAACGAAGAAATGAAGGCGTGAGGATCGCCGAGTCCACTTGGCGAGTCGTCAAAGGGTCTTACTTCGCCTTTTGTTCCAGTGTGCTGAGCCCTCAAGGAAAAGATCAAGTCGGCGGAAAAAAAGAGCAGTCGGCGCATCGCCGAAAACATCCGTGAAGCAGTACCATGTCGCCCAATGACCCAGAGCACGACGATGTTGAAGGATGGTGCAAGACGGCAATGAACTACACCAAAAGGCGAATCGCTGAGTTGATCGGCGATTCCGACTAACGACATTGAATGATTCGCTGTAGCACAAATCTGTGAAAACTATAAATACTAGTTAGAGTTGTAGTTTTAAGGGTTGAACATTTATTATAATTTTCATATAGAATAGTATTTTTTGATATTTTTGCCCTAAGTTTGAGAGGGTTTTGAAGACTTGAAGTTCTGAAGGGTTTCATCTTCAAGATTTCGGTTTGGGTCTCTTGGATTCTTCAATTTTGGCATGTATCAAGACTGAAATCTTAATACCTAGTTGAATGCGAGCTCAATTTGGTATAAATTTCTATCTCTTATACATGTGTGGCTAAAACCTCAATTCTTGGGGTGTGATTTAGCGAATATCGGTTAAGATAATTGTTGGGTCTTGCATGCTAATAGTTTATTTGTAGTTTAAATGTGATTTCGTTTAGTGGTTGTGGATGAACTTAATGAGGTTGTAGTTGCAAATATAATCTTATATATGTGTTTTCGGCTTGCTGGAGAGAGAGGTCGTAAAACTAAGACCACTAAATTGATGGCCAGTGTGAGTGAGTCGACATGAGGTTCAGCTCGAGAGAGTGAACTTATCCCCCTTAAAGTGGGTGTCCAAGAGGAACACATTTGAAACGGGGTAAGTTGCTCGAGAGAGAGCTTATCCCCCTTAAAGTTTAGCCTAGTCACAATTATTCTATGAATCTTCGATCAAAAGCATGTACCCAATAATCTAGCTTAACCCATATTCCCGTAACATCCCAAGGATCCCCTCTCATTACTTAGAAATCTTTGTTTATTTTGTTGTTTTTACTTACTACTGACAAAACCCCCATTGTTAATTGACACTCTTGTGTCCCCTTTTAATTTAAAATATTTTTAATCATTAATGTCTTTAGCTACGACTAGTTAGAACTAAATTGTATTTTTCTATTAATTCTCAAAACCACTCTCTTGGGAACGATCCCAACCCTTGGTTGGGTTGCTAAACTATTGTACGATCATAGACACTTGCATCGGAAGTTGTGTCTTGATTACGCAAACATCACACTGCACTCGGCCAATCGCCTAAGCGGTTGCGCGTTTCGCCAACTGGTTCGGCGGAGTTTTTCTGCTGCTGAACTTCTATGTTTTTGTTGAGATATTTTCTAACTCTTTCCCGAAGTTTTGCAGATATGGCTAGACCAAAAGTAGCTGGAAGAAATAGGCCACCCCGACAGATAAGAGCGAAAAATTTCAAGGAAGGTACAAGTGAAGCGAATCCTCCCAAGACGAGAAATGAGGGCAAAAAGCCTAGTTCCAACAAGAGATCTATCCCCCGAGATCCCACTGTCCCTTCGTGTACTCGTGGATTCTGCACATTCCTTCTTGGAGGCTCATGACTTGGATAATCTCAGCAAGCCAGTTGTCGTTGAACCTTCTGAAGTAGCTCCGGGGACTATTATTCAAGCCCAGGCTGACACATCGGGCACTTGTGCCTAGACAGATAGAGAGACTGTGTAGACAGGATTTTTCTCTACCTCCCTCTCTGTCTTTCTTTATTCTAAATTCTGGATATTATGTTAATTGCATTTTAGGACAAATTTCTTTTATTTGTGGTGGGGTGAGGCCCACCTTTGTGTGCTATTCATGAATTGTGTTTCGTTTATGTATTTGGGTGGTAAGCTATAATTGTGTTAAATACTACTTTCGTGGAAGGTTTGAGCTTGTGGCTCCGTGTTTTAAATTGCAAAATGATTTTGAAACTTCCGAAAAATTCCTGCCACCCCTTTTATGTTGAATGTGGTTGTTCCTTCGCAAATTTGAGTATCGGTTCCGATCAATACCGATGACTTGGATAGTGCTTATAATCGAACAAACATGAATGTGCGACTACAATGAGGCCAAATGAAGTTGCATAGACAATATGTGAACTCTTTGCACCTCGTTGTGACTAGCCAATAATCAAATCGAGTCTCTTGTGATGATCGTTGCACCCTAGTGAAAGTGTGTATTCTTGTTTGACTTATACTGTCAATGCCTAGTGTGATGAGCTTACCTGTGAACTATGCATGATGGATCCTAGAATTAGCCCCGTTGGTCCGGTCAACTAAGTGATGTTATCTCTTGATATGATCTTAGGCAACTTTCTAAGAGTGTGAGCCAATTTGACATATACCTCTTTTGTGGCCTACCTTGTGAGTAGTGTTGTGAACACCATATTTCATGAGGATGAAAGTCACTGAGCTTAAATGACCATACCTTTGCACTCAGCCCCATTACAAGCCTTGAAAAGACCTTTTTGATCTTGAGTGAGCTGAAGCAAGTATTGATTGAAAAATACGGGCAAACCTATGGGTGAAATTATGCATTGTGTTCTTCTTTGTGAGTATGAGCGTTGCATCTGATTCCAAAGCTTTAAACTGGGAACCATTGTGTGAATATGGAATCATTCTTTGTGTGAGGGCATTTGAACACTATAGTTGAGCTTGAACTTGCATTTGAAGCAAGTATTGTGAGCTCGAGATTCTTTGATAATGGTATGTCACAACTTGAAACTTTGAGTGCACATTTGATCCTTGCATGAGTAAGTTAAGTCTTGTTGTGTACATTTATGATTTATTCTTATATAGCACTGTTTGAGATACCCTTTTTGAACAGCTGAACTCGAGTTTGCTTGAGGACAAGCAAAAGTTTAAGTTAGGGGTGTTGATAAGTCCACAAATTGGACTCATTTAGGGCTATATTTTGATAGAATTAGTGTCCTCAAATGCATATTTTGATTCAATATATGATGAAAGCCCTTAAGTTTCAGGTATTTAGAGTTGGAGGGAAAGCATGGACACTACTTAACAAAAAGGAACAAAGGCAGCTGAAAGAACGAAGAAATGAAGATCTGAGAATCGCCGAACCCATTCGGCAAGTCGCCAAAAGGTTTTATCCTCGCCTTTTGTTCCAGTGTGCTAAGCCCTGAAAGAACGGATCAAATCGGCAGTGAAAAAGAGCAGTCGGCATGTCGCCAAGCAGTTTCGTGAAGCAGTACTATGTCGCCCAATGATCCAAAACATGACGATGCTGAAGGATAGAGCAAGACGGCGATAAAACCTACCAAAGGAAGGATCGCCGAGTTGATCGGCGATCCTGACTAACGACGCCGAATGATCCGCTGAAGCACATGTTTTTGAAAATTATAAATACTCGTTGAGAGTTGTCGCTTAATATCAAATTTTTAATATAGAATTTTTAACATAGAATTTTGAGTTCTAAGTTTGGAGAGGGTTTTGAAGAACTTGAAGATTCAAAGGGTTTCAACTCTAAGAATTTAGACTTGGGTCTTGTGGATTCTTTACTCTTTGCTTGTTTTGAGACTTAAATCTTCATACCCATTTGAATGCAAACTCATATTTGTATAAATTTCTATCTCTTTTACATGTCTAGCTAAAACCCCAATTCATGGGGGTGTGATTTTGTGAATATGGGTTAGATTATATGTTGGGTCTTGCTTGTTCATGATTTGTTTGTTGTTTAGATGTGATTTCGTTTAGTAGTTGTGGTGGAACTTAATGAAATTGTAGTTGCAAATACGATTTCCCCGTTGTGTTTTCGGCTTGCTCGAGAGAGAGGTCATACTAAGACTACTAAATTGATGGCCGGTGGGATTAGGTCAACATAAGGTTCAGCTCGAGAGAGTGAACCCTAGTCCTTCTCCCACACACTCAGCTCGAGAGAGTGAGTGGGCTAAGGCGGAGGTTGTTCTTCATGTGGCAACTTAATGTTCGAGAGAAACCGAGTTGATTCGGGGTAAGTTGCTCGAGAGAGAATTTACCCCCACTATAGTCTAGCCTAGTCACAAATATTCAACAGATTAATTATCAAAAGCAAGTACCCAATAGTTTAGTGTATCCCATATTCCTATCACATCCCAAGAATCCCCTCTCCTTGATTAGTACTCTTTGAATTTTTTTTGTTGTTTTTGCTTACTTGTTACAAACCCCCGTTCATAATTGACGCTTGCGTCACCCCTTAGATTTAACATGTTTAGATTTAATAATGTTTTTAGCTATGACTAATTAGAACTTAATTTTATTTTTCTATTAATTCTCAAAACCACTCCCTTGGGACTCGGCCCCAACCCTTGATTGGGTTACTTTACTATTGTACGATCGTAGACACTTGCATTGGAAGTTGTGTCTTGATTACGCAAAGAGAATCACTACCCACAATGCAATCACAACCCTAGCTAGAATTGGGTTTTTGAGTTCACAATTGGGGGAAACTATGGGGGATCCATGGGTGGAAAAATCATGGATGATTAAGCTTCACATACCTTTAATCAAAGCCCTAAACAAAGCTTGAATCAATGGTGAAAATCACCCTAAGCTGCTTCCCCAACTTCATTTCTTCTTATTCTTCTAGAGAGAGAATTTCTTAAAAGTAATTTGGGGGTTCTAAGATGAATGAGATAATGACTTAGTTTTAGGGTCTTATTAGTTATTTATAGGTGGTTATATAACTACTTAACCGACCCCCTAAGCCCTTGATTAAATAACTAACTAATTCCCAAAACCCCCTAACTAAAACTAAAATGTCAAAACCTGGCACCATCTACGCCCCTCCACCTACGGACCGTAGGTAGAGCTACTGGCCGTCGTTTGGCCTCCGTGGTTAGGGACCGATGCTCAGACCTACAGGCCTGGTGCAGGCCTTGACCTACGCCCAAGACCTATGGGGCGTGGTCTGGTCTACTGGCGGTAGATGGCAAAACATAGGTCACTAAAATGGACAGTTTTGAGGACTGTTTTGGGGTCCTCCTCAAGGACCCCTTGGGTGGTCCTTTGGGAGTCATACCCGGAAGTTTAACCCTTAAAGCCCCTATTCTAAGTACAGGAACCATTTTTACAAGTTTTAACCCTCATAAAACACTCAAAAAATCTAACCAAAGGCTCTAGAACCTACTAGCTCAACTCACTAAATTACGGGGTGTTACAACATGAATGGATATGTCTTTGTAAAAAAAGATAATTCGAGCAGGATATTACTGGCTCACCATGGAACGGGATTGCTTTCGCTTTGTGAAAAAATATCATCAATGCCAAATTCACGGTGACCTAATTCATTCACCTCCTTCAGAGTTGCACCCCATGGCCGTTCCTTGGCCCTTTGTTGTATGGGGAATGGATGTCATCGGACCAATTGAGCCGAAAGCTTCTAATGTACATCGATTTATTTTGGTCACAATTGATTACTTTACCAAATAGGTGGAGGCAATCAATTTCAAAGCAGTCACTAAGGACGCAGACGTGGATTTTCTCCATTCAAACATCATTTGTCGTTTTGGTATCCCAAGAACTATCATCACAGATAATGTTTCAAACCTTAATAGCAATTTGATGAAGGAGGTATGTGAGTAACTCAAAATTGTGCATCACAATTCTACTCCATACCAACCAAAAGCCAACGAAGCTGTGGAAGCTGCCAACAAGAATATCAACAAGATTCTTAGAAGGATGGTTCAAGGCACCAGACAATGACATGAGAAGTTTCCTTTGGCACTTTTGGTAGATCGCACAATAGTGTGCACTTCGATTGGTGCATCTCCTTATTTGCTGATGTATGGGACTGAGGCCGTGATACCAGCGGAAGTAGAAATTCCATCTCTTCAAATTATTGTCGAGGCTGAAATTGAGGATGCTAAATGGGTCAAAACCCAACTAGAGCAGCTCACATTAATAGATGAGAAATGATTAGTGTCCATATGTTTTTGTCAGCTTTATCAGGAAAGGATGGCTTGTGCATACAACAAAAAGGTGCACCCAAGACAATTTGAAGCAGGTCAACTGGTCTTAAAGCGCATTCTCCCGCACCAAGAAGAAGCCAATGGAAAGTTTGCCCCAAATTGGCAAGGCCCGTATCTTATCAAGGAAGTGTTGTCCAAAAGAGCCTTGCACCTTACTGGTGTGGAGGGAAAAATTACAGGCATGATTGTTAATGCAGGCGCAGTTAAAAGATATTATATCTAATGAGTTCTAAGATGCTGTGACAAATTTATGGTTGGGAAGAAAAGGGCCCCTCATTCAAAAAAATTCAATCAAAAAAATCATCAACAAAAAAGTTCTCTCTTTGAAATTTTGAACTACGTTTGACCTAATTCCGAAAGGATACGTAGGCAACCCTTTGGGGTTCGATCATCCCAAAAAAATCAATATTCAAGTATTTATATAAAACTAGGGAATTTTTTTAAATTTTATTTAGATAGAATAGTCTCAAATTGTAATTCGGTTTATGATTCTATTCTAGCAACCGGCATTTTGATCAGCTCTAAGAAGGATAGATTCAATGTGTCTTGCACGAACAATTAATCATCTGAGATTACATTGTTGAGTCAAAAAAAACTTATGAGTGAAAACCTTTGTGGGCACGATAAGTAAAAAAAATGAAAAAAAATGAGAGAGTCTCATTGGTGAAAACCTTTATAGGCACCATAAGATGACAAGAGAGAAGATCTTATCAGTGGAAACCCTTGCGGGCACCTTAAGATAAAAGGAGAGAACATCATAAAAATGACTAATTGGAAGACATCTGCAAAGATCACCATTTCTCAACACCTCTTCATGAAGGATACACAGATGGGTTTTAAATTGATAATGGTTCTGATTTTAAGAACTAGACAACTGTCACAACCTGGAGTTACCCCCTAGACGTAACACGGAGTACTCGACCCTAAAGGGGTCTTATACAAGCCCTTAGCATAATCATAGACATAATATGTTCATAGGAAAATAGAGAGGAATTTAAAACTTTTCTTTACAATCGAAATCTTATATAAAATAATAGAATCTATACATTATGTCTCAAACCATCTAATTACTTGGAATAAAACTCTTGAATACATCTTAGGGACACGACCCTTACAAAAGTCTAAAACATAAAAGAAAGACATAAAGGACATATGGTCAAGCCCTCGAATACAATGAGGACTCACCAATCTTCTTCTTCTTGATCTCCTATGAACCTAGCCACGAGGATGGAATCCAATATCTCCAAAGCCTGCACTTATAGAAAATGTAGAAAGAAGGGGTTAGCACAAAAAGTACTAGGTATGGAAGCCATGCATAAAAATCATTAAAACATGCATAAAAGGGACATTTCATTTGAAACCATGATATATGCCATTTTGAACATCATCTTTGAAATAGTTAGAGAATGCAACTCATAAAGCAACTCACATACAATTCATCATAATATAAGAGATATCATATTTTACAAACATAGTCTCTAACACAAGCATAGTACATATCCCAATCTTCACAAGACATAGTTCATGCACATAGTCGCATACCAAGATCATTTCATCATAATAGAATTACCACATAAGCAACCCTAAGCTACACTTGTGCAATGCAAAGATAGGATCCCATAATCCTATCTACACTAAGTACCACTCTTATGCCACCAATAATATACATATGTTACTTTTCCTTTTTCATAGCCAACATACATAAGTAATGAGTCATTCATCTTCATAACTTATAACAAGTGAAGTCAACCTTAACATCCATACTTACTTTTCATACATAATTCATAAGTCATCATAACATAACAGAACCTCACCATAACCCCTCTATAAGTCTACTTGTGCAATGTATAAGTGAAGTCCCATACCCCCACTCACACTAAGTGAACCCATTAGAAGTCATAAGCATAGTCCATATTCATATTCATAATTCATACAAAGCATACATTCAACTCATAATCATCATATCATAAAAGAGACATATCATGCCCACTCTCAAAGCCTACTTGTGCAATGCACGAATGAAGTCCCATACGCCCATTCATACTAAGTAGAACCTCTTGAGGAACCATAGAACATGCCCATGTTCTTATCATAATTCATATTCTTATCATTTAGGGAGATTTAGCCTTAACCAACATAGACCATGTAAGCTACATGGAATCCGGTGTTCTACCCCCACACCGAAAAAAGGTGTCCTACTTGCCAAAGGTAGAACGTACATATTAGCTTAATGTGGATCCACTAGCTATATACCTATGTGGGCACATAGCTATGGGATAGGGAGATTGCTACTTGAAACCTTGACTACTAACGTGGAGGTTTCTATCTCATGAGACACCGTATTGGGAACCCAACTACTAGCGTGAAGGAACTCATCTCATACTCATATCCACTCAGTGCTAAGCATAATTCCCTTTAAAAGTCATAATAAGTCTTTGCTTAAGTTCATGATCATAAGAGAATGCACTAGGCACTCAAACCAACATAACATCATAATAGCTCATAGATTCCTTAAGTGAGAATGTCCTTTCACTTTAGAATCATCAACATGTGAATAAACCTTTCACATCGAATTCATAGTGTGTTCATGAGAATGGACTTTCATTTAACACAACAATGCTATCATATTCATAACATATCATAAATAGTCTTAACACATCATACACAGTCATATCATATCGTACATAGCCATATGTAGGGGTAGGAAAGAAGGATCTTGCATCAATACTACAATATACACAATAGCTAACACTTCCACCTTTCAAGTGGATCATCATGGTCATGTACATTTCATGCATAATAGTATGTAAAGGTGCATATGAGAACTAGCCTTTCAATTGACACCATAAGTACCTTATAATCTTTTTATACATGGAGTGTGTGTGTATATAATTGTCCTTTCATTAACACAATAACAACATTATCACAATAGACACATTATACTGAAAGTGTTTATAAACATGCATATAATATCATAATCATACATACACCTCATAGCTTGCATTCAAGGGTCATATTGAGTTAACACATCTAGCATTCAATACATGAAACATAGATATAGTCATAACCCATGTACAACATTCATCCCATGCATAAACTCATATACTTATATTAGAGGTCATGTAGATGAAGTCTTCTCACAATAGGGCCATACACAATTCAACATACATAATGGCTTCCTTCTTGGAGCCTTAGCACCCTTAGCTTATTCATTTTAGCTCTTTACCTTTAAGCCCTATGAGTCATCTTCATATTACAAGCCTTACTCTCAAACAATGCCTCACATGATTATTAAGTAGTCCTAGTTCTCAAGGTAACCTAACCACATGCCTCATTCTTGACCAATTATAATCATATAGGAATATATAACCTCAATCCCAACACTACACAAATATGATCGTTCATATAAGCCCTAATCAAGTTAGTTCATGTCTACAAACTTTACTTATAAGAAATTCATGTCTAAGTGATCTAATCTAACGCAATTCTTCAAGAAGTTCATCAATCTTAGGGGTTCACATCTAAACCCTCAATTTTCCCCCTTTCATGACATAACCCTAGGCTACATCAATTTCACCCTAGAATCTTAGATTAATCAATAATACATGTAGAATTATACTTAAATCATGTAATTACATCATAATCAACTCATAATCAATCAATTGAATCAACTTCTTACAACATTTATAATGTAGAGAAGAGCCATAGCTAGGGTTGGGGGAAACTCATAGATTCTTCGGAATTCAAGTTAAATTCATCTAAAATCAGTAGTATCATCAATAAAAAACATAATTCAATCTTTAAAAACAACTTTGAAAGGAATCCATGGGGTTGAGTCGAAACCCTAGCTAATTGGGTTTTCTAGAATTGAGTTAAAAGCTTTTGAAAGGGCTCCTTAGGTGATAGCTTCCCAAGGATGAAGAAATCCCATACCTTAGACTTAGAATCCCATCAAATTCATGTTAAGAAGCCTCCATCCCCACGCCCTAGCTTGATCCTTTCTCTTGGTCTTCAATGGAGTTTCTAGAGAGAAGATTTTTGGAGGGGAAAGTAGTTGAGTTTTGTTTTGGGGTCTTGGGTTATAATGAATTAATGAGGTGTTTAATGATATAAAATAGTTTATATAGGTCTATTAAATCAGTATAAAACTACCCTAAACTAAGATAATTAAATTAGGAATTAATTAGGAAAACTTACCTTAGGCAGTTTTTGGACAGCTCGCAGGTGTGACCTATGGCCACCACCAATGGGGCGTAGGTCAGTTCACTCTCTGTACTGGTGGGGCGTAGATTGAACCTGCAGGAAAAATTTTATTTTGAGTGAGGTACAACCAACAATAGTTATATGAGGACCCACTCACTTTTTAACACATGAAATTGTGGGCCCAATTTGTCCTTTAAATCTGCTAAAGAAATCAAAGGAGAGAGAATATAAATTTTGAGTGAAAATTAAAAAGAAAATGTGGGTTCCACGCCAAATTCAATTAAATATATTAGTAAAATATTGGATTAAATGTGCTTTAGTGTACACTCCACAGTAGCAAAAATTGGAGGGAACGAGAAGATACTTTCCCTCCGTAATAAGGTATTTTGATCACATCTAACCAAACAAAAGATACAATACTAATCACTTTCTTTCTCAAAGAAAATATCAATTCTATACCAGAAACTCTCCATTCTACATGTAATGAATCTATCATCTTTTTTGTTTTCCTTTTCTTTTATAACAACACACTCTATAGTCTAAATGTAATTAATATATCAATTTTTTCAATGCTTTTTCTTATTTTTGTTATTCGGATTTGTGCAATTACTTGTCTTGCCAATTTTTTCAAGGTATAAGAAAAAGGAAAAAGAAAAGTTACTTATCAGCGAATCTTGTTTTGATACATATACATCATCAAAATAAATATTTGGGAAAATGCATAGATTCCTCCCTAAACTTGTCCCGAAAAGTCAGTTACACACTTTAACTATCTCAATGACCTATTACACACCTGATCTTGTTCAAAGTGATATTAATACCCCCTAATAAGATGACATGGCAGAGAAAGTGTCTTCACCTTCCTTAAGGTGTGTGAGAAGAAGGAAAAAAATGTTAAAATGTTAAATTTTAACACATGGCACTATCTTATTGGTCATTATATAATTAAGTATTATAATTTCTAATATATTAATTCTATCAATAATATTTTTCTGTGTCTTTTTATTGGTGGCCTTCAATTTTTTTAAAGCTTATATATTTTTCTTTATTTTGACTTCTTCTTCTTCAACGGTTCTTCTCTTTGTCACCATTAATTAGTTCTTCACTTATTTCCATGGAAGCATTTCAAACTCATACAGAAGAATTCGCTTAATAAAATCGGACCACGGGTCCAAATTCGATTAAAAAAACTCATACAGAAGAACTTTAAAAAGAAATAGAAAGAAAATGATTATTCTATCTTTGTCTTCTCTATTCTTGTCGGAACACCACCTGCAACCATCACAATGTCAATTTTGTCTCAAGCCGCCATCAATAGCATATTTGATTATTCATTATGCACAAATAATACATATAAAATGATTAATTTCATCCATAATTATCAATATTTTAAAAGAAAATTACAGATCTTAAAGTAATTTTATAGATCTGAAAGTTTTTATTTGTTTCACCGGCAACAATGATGTTGCCCACCAACGTATCACCGCTGTCAACATCTCTATACTTCATAATCATCTAACTACTTTCTATTTTTTCTTCAAATTTTCTCTTTTCCCCTTCTACTTATGAAGAAGGAAGAAGAAATAAATTTTAAAAAACAAAGAGATGTATGGTGAGGGAGGAAGAACACACAAAGTAGGAATTACTATTTTAAGAAAGTGTGAGAAAATATTAAGGGAAAAAGGTTAATATAATATTATTTTCGTTTCCAAAATGCGTGTTCAACAGTTTCTCACACAAAAACTGAGATTGTCTTCGGAAGGGGGAATTAATATCACTTTAAACAAGATCATGTGTGTAATAGGTTGTCGAGATAGTTAAAGTGTGTAACTGACTTTTCGGGACAAGTTTAGGGGGGAATCTATGCCTTTTTCCTATATATTTTATCTTTATAGAGACATTCAAATTGTGCCCATCTATGCATATGAAACGACCCCAAAAATGCCCGAAAATGTGCTTCGGAAACACCTATAATTGTAATTTCCAAATATCTCAAAATCCGTGCATGATTTCGGAAATTCGACTTCATATTCTTATTCAGGGGGTCAAATAGAGTGGGAAATGGGTCTAACCCGAATTTTAGAGCAACCGTATCAAAATTCGAAAATCGCAAAAAATGTGATTTGGAGGGTCAACTTTAAAGGGGCATATCTCTTAGCACACAAGGAACTGGAAGGGCCACAAACTATTAAATTAAGGCTCTTTGAGTTAGCTTTCCAACGCACTTGGTTTCACCTCATTCCGAGTTAGGATGAGGGAGTTATGACCATTTTCGTAAAACCTGTCTCTGCAGAAATGCAAATTCCAGTAAGCTGTTTTTTTTTTAAAGGCTCATTTTTTTTGGCTAAGTGTTGGGGCGTTTTTT
>JAJOOE010016976.1:0-21834 GCA_036250405.1 Solanum raphanifolium
ACTTTCCTTTAAATTTTCTGTAACGATTCGTTCTCGTCGTTATAGAAAAGCCAACAGAGAAAAATTTTGGGCCAAAAAACTTTTTGGTAGTATCTTAAAATTTCCTAACCTAGTTCAGATTTGGACGAAATCAGAGTTAGTGAGGTCTAGGGAAATTTGGTAAAAATTAGAGATCCAATTGGGAATTTGATCATATGGGTAGATAGCTAAAATGTTGAGGAAACCGTACGTCTTTACAGAATCAAATTTGGGCGAATAGAACTCCCAAAATTGATCTTAGCGTGAACGGATATTTTCTGAGTGTCGTGGGATGAAGGTGTGTTGTGAAATGGGGATTTGGATCTCTTAAATTAGCTCTATGTTTCCGTGCAAGCCGCTATGGTGGGATTTGTGCCGCCAGGGCGGAGCTACTGTAGCGGGGTGAGAACCGTTGTGGCGGGGCAGATGTGATTTAAGTTGAAAATAAACCCCAAAAATATTTTATTCTGCAAGTTTTGACTTTGAGAGCTAAGGAACGACCCCATGTGTTTTCTTGACAGTTTTTCACCATTCTTGAGGCTAAAGGTAAGGTTTTCACTCCCCTAATCCATTTTTCGATCCGTAGAACTTAGTTTCTTGGGTAATTATTGATGGGGAAGGGTTTTGATCTGGGATTTATGGTGGAAAAATCCCTAATCTGGGTATGGGGATCAAGGGTTGGACCTAGGGTTGATGTTATTGATTATAATCCAAGTAATTAGGTCTTGTTTATTGATCCTCACATTATTATGATTTTTTGTAGACTAAGAACAAGCGAAAAGAATCCAGTTTCTTAGGGGATTCAAGCTTTGTTTGAGGTAGGTGATGGTTGTGATTTCATGTTGTGTGATATATGTTTGTGTATGTATGCGAATATTGCATTATTGATCACACTTGTCGTAAATGAGTATGAACGAATAACTATATGCCATGAATCACCTCTTAATTGTATGATTGTAAGAATGTACACTATGATTGTGATTGTGGTATGTTGAATGGAGCGGGTGTCACGTTCCGACACACTAACTGGGATCGAATGTCACGTAATGGCATAAATATTGAAATGGGTGTCACGATCTGACACACTAACTTGGAACGGGTGCCATGATCTCATACACTAACTGTTTGGGTATGAGTTCCATGAGAGGACCAATGACTTGTTATGCATACACTTATTGTTGAGAATGTGGAAGTGTACATTGAATCTGAAATGATAGTGATATTGTATATGTTCGATGTATGCATGTTTATGATGTTGTAATGACTTGCTTATATTGCACTAGTGGGATAGCCGCGTGATCCTACCAGTACACTGTGGTTGTGTACCGATACTACACTTGCTCTTTCTTTGTTGAGTACAAGGCATCTTCAAGCAACTACTGACAGACCTCGTTTAGAAGATCAGTGATCGTCATCGAATTCAAGGGTGAGCCGGTTCTTCCAGGCTGCCTTGAGTTCTCCTTTTGTTTAGTCCATTTCTTCGGACTTAGACTTGTTCTTTAGATAATTCTCCTGTTTAGGTTGGGTTGTACCCATTTCTTTAGACTATGGTTCCTTGTTAGAGTTTTGGTACGTTGACTTTTAGGTTCTAGGCATTATTTCTGCAATCGTTTGTTAAACTCTTAGAGTTGATGGGAACTCAACTTTAATTCTGCATTTAAACATGCTTTCCTATCTTTAAATGCGTAGTTTTATGGTTTGTTGGGTTGTAGTAATGGTTCTCCCACCGGAGGGTTAGTGTAGGTGCCAATCACGATGGTCTGGATCGTGACATAGTTGGTATCAGATCCCTTGTTTGTTGATCTTGATGTACCAAAACGAGTCTAGTAGAGTCTTGCGGAACGGTGCAGAGACATATGTACTTTTCTTCGAGAGACTTTAGGAAATCTCTCTGTTTCTTTTGTCTCCTTTCGTGCTATAACTTGGTTCCAATTGGTATCTGGTGATGCAAATTGGTATCTAATCTCCTTCACTCTTCTGTCCGCAGATGGTTGACACTAGGTTCAACGACGTCAGGCTCGTAGCTCCCGTCAATGCGCCAGTTGAGGAATCTATAGCAAGAGGTCACGATTGAGGCAAGGGGTAGAGGAAGAGCAAGGGGCAGAGGCCGAGGAAGGGTAGCACCAGTTGAGAACGCTCCCAGAAATGAGAATCCTCATGCGCACCATGAAGAGATAGATGAGAATGTTGAGGTTGATAATGAGGAGTATATTGGACAAGAGGAAGATGTGCAGGATGAGGCTACATGTATTCCCCCTCTAGACCCAGTGTTAGCACAACAAATCATGTCGTTCTTGAAAGGATTGGTTGGTCCTGGAGTGCTTTCCTCTGTTCAAGCAACTTAACCTCCCGCCAATCCCCATATTGCTATCATTATCGCCAAGGTGGGTGGAACTGTAGGTACTGATCCTTTCTTCCGTCCTTTGTTGGGTCCTGTTATGACTGGTAATGAACATGAGATGCTGACCAAGTTCTTGAAATTGAACCCCCGGTGTTCCATGGTTCCGAGAGTGAAGACGCCTATTAGTTCATTCTAGATTGTTATGAGAGGCTTCATAAGTTGGGAATTGTCCATCAGCATGGAGTAGATTTTGTGATCTTTCAACTTCAGGAAGAGGCTAAGCAGTGCTGGAGAGCTTATATGGAATGCAGATCTTCAACTTTACACCCCACTCACTTGGATCCAGTTTCATGCTCTGTTCTTGGAAAAATATGTGCCTCGGACCTTGAGAGATAGTAAGAATGATGAGTTCATGGCTTTGGAGCAAGGTGATATGATTGTGGCTGCTTATGAGGCTAAGTTCCATACTTTGTCTAGATATGCTATGCAACTGGTGACTATTGAGGAAGAGAGGATCCGCCTGTTTGTTAAGGGACAAAATTCTGAGTTGCAGGTATTGTCTGTTGATATGACCTCTGCAAGAAAGAGCTTCAATGAGGTAACCAATTTTGTGAAGAAATTAGAGGGGGTGAGGCGAGACGGTTAGTCCAAGGCATTAGCTAAGAAAGCTAAGAATACATGTAACTTTCAGGGTTCTTACTCTAGAGGTTCAGGTAGGCCAACACTTGCCCCCCGGCCAATTCAGTCTGCCATGCCCGCTTCTACAGGTAGTTATTCGGGAACTCCACCTCAAAATATATATCAGGATAGCTAGGGAGCCGCACCTTCAGCGGGCAGTAGGCCATCTTTTGATCGCACTTGTTATAACTGTGGAGAACCTGGGCATATAAGGAGAGATTGTCCCCACCCATGCATGTTAGACCCCGCGCAACAGCAGATTAGAGCAGTGGTACCCGCGGGAAATGGTAATAATAGTCGAGGGCATCCACAAGGTGGGCGAGGAAGAAATCAACGAGTTCGTGGAGGTCGGGGAAATGGTAACACAGGCAGAGGTATGACACAGCCAGGCAGGGAAATCACCCATCAAGATGACAAGGCTCAGTGTTATTCCTTTTCGGGTAAGAGCGAGGCAGAGGCGTCTGATGCAGTGATCACATGTACTATTCTTATATGTGATCGGATGGCTAATGTGTTATTTGATTCGGGTTCTACTTATTCTTATGTGTCCGTGCGATGTGCTTTAGAACTTAATGTGATTTGTGATATACTTGATGCCCCCATCCATGTTTCTACCCCCGTTGGAGAGTCTATCATAGTCACCCATGTCTATCGTGTTTGTCCTATCTTGTTTACTGGTTTTCAGACTTGGGGTGATTTGCTGATTTTGGATATGACTGACTTTGATATAATCTTAGACATGACTTGGTTGTACCCCTATTATGTTGTGTTAAATTGTAATACTAAGTCTGTGACTCTAGAGATCCCCGGTAGGGAAAAGTTATAGTGGGAAGGAGTGTACAAGCCTAAGCAAGCTAAAATCATATCCTCCATTCGGGATAAGAAACTGGTGGGGCAGGGTTGTTTGACTTATTTGGCTCATATTCGGGATGTGGAGGTTGAGTCTCCCTCTATTAAGTCTATTCCTATGGTGTCAGAATTTAGAGAAGTGTTTCCTACTGATTTGCCTGGTATGCCTCCGGATAGATATATAGATTTCTGCATTGATTTGGAACCTGGTACTCGTCCCATTTCCATCCCTCCATATCGTATGGCTCCGGAAGAATTAAGAGATCTTAAGGCTCAAATCAAAGAGCTTCTTGATAAATGATTCATTCGTCCTAGTGATTCACCCTGGGGTGCTCTTGTCTTGTTTGTTAAGAAAAAGGATGGTAGTGTGAGAATGTGCATAGACTATCGTCGATTGAATAGGGTCATCATTCGAAATAAGTATCCATTGCCTCAGATATATGATCTTTTTGACCAATTGTAGGGTGCATCAGTTTTCTCTAATATTGATTTAAGGTCTGGTTATCATCAGTTAAATATTAGGCCTGAAGATATACCAAAAACGACATTTAGGACCTACTATGGGCACTATGAGTTTTTAATTATGTCATTTGAGTTGACAAAGGCGCCTACAACTTTCATGAGTTTGATGAATGGTGTGTTCAAACCCTTTCTTGATTTGGTTGTGATAGTGTTCATTGATGACATTTTGGTTTATTTGAAAAGTGAGGAAGAGCATGCCAACCATCTTTGTATTGTTGTGGGGGTTCTTGGGAAACAAAAGTTATATGCAAAATTTTCGAAGTGTGAATTTTGGTTGACTTCGGTTGCCTTTTTGGGGCATGTAGTTTCACAGGAAGAGGTAATGGTAGATCCCCAAAAGATTGAAGCGGTTAAGAATTGGGTCCGACCAAGTTCTGTGACTGAAATTAGAAGTTTTGTGGGGCTCGCAGCTACTATTGTCGGTTTGTGAAAAACTTCACTTCTATTGCCACACATCTGACAAATTTGACCAAAAAGGAGGTACCTTTTGAATGGACTGAAAAATGTGAGGAGATCTTCCAAAAGCTTAAGACTTTTTTGACCACATCACCTATTCTAGCACTACCGGTGGAAGGTAAAGATTTTATAGTTTATTGTGATGCTTCACATTCGGGTTTGGGCATTGTGTTAATGCAGGATAAGAATGTTATAGCTTATGCATCACGACAGTTGAAGGTGCATGAGAGGAATTATCCAACACATGATTTAGGCTTGGCAGTGGTATCCAAGCGACCTATGGCTAAAGAGATTCAACATTTGGAGTCTAAGTTCATGCATTTGGGCATCTCAGAGAAAGGTGGGGTGTTAGCTAGCATTGAAGTAAGGGCCACGTTCCTTGAGAAGATCAAGGCCAAACAATTTGAGGAAAAGCATTTGAAAGAGCTCAAAAATAAAACAGTGTCTGGCAAGGCACAAGAGACCACTTTTGATGCAGGAGGCGTACTCAGTTTTAAAGAAAGGATTTGTGTTCCTAGAGTGGGCGACTTGATTCATAATTTATTGATAGAATCCCATGGTTCGAGGTATTCCATTCATTCGTGTCATGTCCCGAGGCTACCCCCTGGATGCAGACACGGAACCTAGGATCACGAGTGACCCCAAGCTAACCCTGCTGGCATATCATAAGCATAATAAAGTAATCTGAATAAATAAAAACTACACAGAAGCTAAATCATATAAGAATCTAAAATATTGGGGAATACCCATATACTAAATCTGAATATAAGAAACTGAGAGTTTGAATACAAATGAACAGTCAAACTCTAACACTAACGCTGAAACTAACTATTTCTAAAATAAGCCTCTAAACTGACTAGAAGTGCTGGGACATGCCCCAACTAAATCTCGCAAAACTGAAACTAAAACTAAAAGCAAGAAAGATAATCATGTCACTAGTCCTCAAAGAATGAGGACTCACCACTTATGCTACTGAACTGAAGATCGGGAACCGATCTATGCGTGATCTGACTGCTGAGGACCTGAACCTATATCACGAGAAAATGTAGCGTAGAGTATGCGTCAGTACTTGAAAGGTACCGAGCATGCATGATAAAGTAAAGCTGAATAATAACATAATTGGACAAGCAATAAAACAATGATATAATCTGAACATGATAAGGATACTAGAAAAATACTTAACATGGCTAAACTGAATGCAATGACCAAGTTTATAACATGTTGAGACTGAATACTGAACTATACTGATAACATGGTCAATGCAATAGAATCTGACTGAACTATAAGGGAGCTAATAATAACCGACATAAAACCACATGAGCTAAATATGGAGTCCGATGTATACGCCCCATCGAGAGGACCTAATATACCCTGCCAGAGGTATAGAGGCATGCTAGCGTGATCACTAAATATGATACCCACAGAGGGGACTTACAACCTATGAGGCATGTAGTTCTGGACTTGAGGGTGAATGACCCTAGTCCACTCGGTATTAAGCTTTCCATTTTATAAAGTAATTAACACCTTATGACTGAAATGTTACTGACATGCAAACTGAGAATGCAACATTAATATACTGATAATAATGCATTCGAAAACTGAGGCATGCTATATATAACTGAATTAATTGGCCTAACATGTCTAATTCATGAACTAAAAGAACTACATAGCTAGGGTTCTGAGTTTATGCATGAACCTAGGCAATAACGATACTGAATTCATGATGATACTATTTGGATCATTCTAACAGCTAACACCCAATAATTCTAACATTCACGAAACCCTAAGTCTAGATAATATCAAGGGACTCAAGATTTTGACTGAAATCTAGGGACCTAATGGGCAAAAGGAACCCACTAGTAAAATCTCACATACCTGGTAACGAATTCCACGGAGAAACCTTTCGATTTCGAGGCTGGAACTGATGGAACTTTCTTGTGTTCTTGAACTAGGGTTCTTGACCTCTTTCTCCTCTTACGCTATAATTTTTCTACGTTTTGATGAATGATCTGACTTAGGTAAGTTCTAGTTATGTTTCTAGGCTAAAGTTGACCAAAACTATGTAGTTTAGAGTTTAAATGACGTAGTTTAGGGGTCCAACGCATAAGGAAAATACCAAAAGACCCCTGACTTAACTTTTGTCGGGGTCACGACGGACGGGACAGATGGACCGTCGATCGACAGACGGTCTATGCTAGTCAACCGTCAGTCGTGACTGGAGGCTGAAATAGGGTGGTCTGATCCACGGACACGGACCACGGACTGTGGGTTCGGCCGTGGGTCAACACTTAGCAAGATTTTTGTGGATGAATTTGGGGAGGGTTGCAGATGTGAACCACGGACCACCAGCACGGGTCGTGGGTTACCCTATGGTCTGTGGGTGGCAACCGTGGGTTGCACCTGTAACTTCTGGAAATCTGCATCGAGGTCTGTTTTTGGATACGGGGTGTTACATTATCCCCCCTTGGGAATATTCGTCCTCGAATGAAGACTAACTAGCTTAAAAAGAGGGAGAGAGTTACAACCCCTACCACTAAACACTGGTAACTGATTTTTGACTGAACTATGTTCCAAGAACATGCAAATACGCTGAAAATGCAAGCACACACTGAAAAAACATAATGCTAAGACCGCAACTACGTATGAATGACTGAAAAACTGAAGAGGAATTATTACCTCAAGCTGGAATGGAATTGGAAGGAAAGAGGTGAGGATACTTGGCTTTCATGGCTGCTTCTGCTTCCCATGTAGCTCCCTCCACGGACTGACTCCTCCACAAAACCTTGACTGAAGCGACTTCTTTGTTTCTCAACCTTCGAACCTACCGATCAAGGATTTCAACTAGTACTTCTTCATAAGTGAGACTATCCTTCATAGCCACAGTTTCTAAAGGTACTATAGATGCTGGATCACCCACACACTTCTTCAACAACGAAATGTGAAAAACTGGATGCACTGATGCTAGTTCTGTTGGCACCTCTAACTCATATGCCACTTTACCAACCCTTTTCAAGATCATGTAAGGGCCTACATATCTAGGACTGAGCTTCCCCTTCTTGCCAAATCTCATCACCCCTTTCATGGGTGACACTTTCAAGAAAACCCAATCATCAACTTGGAACTCTAATTTCCTTCTCTTTATATCTACATATGACTTCTGGTGACTCTGGGCTGTCTTAAGTCTATCTCTAATGAGTTGCACTTTCTCCATGGAATCATGAACTGAATTTGGCCCTATCAAGGTGGCTTCACCTACTTCAAACCAACCAACTGGAGATCTACATCTATTCCCATACAATGCCTCATAAGGGGCCATCTGAATGCTGAAATGGTAACTATTATTGTAGGCAAACTCTATAAGAGGTAGGTGATCATCCCAACTACCTTTGAAGTCGATCACACAAGATCTCAACATTTCCTCTAAGGTATGAATGGTACGCTCTGCCTGACCATCCGTCTATGGATGAAATGTTGTGCTAAGATTAACTTGAGTACCAAGAACCTTCTGAAATGACTTCCGGAAATGAGAGGTAAACTGAGGACCTCTATCTGAGATGATAGACAAAGGAACCCTATGCAACCTCACTATATCATTAATGTAAATCTTGGCGTAGTTCTCCGCCGAGTCTGTAGTCTTAACAGCCAAAAAGCGCGCAGACTTAGTGACTCTATCAACTACCACCCAAATTGAGTCATGCTGTCTGCGAGTACGAGGTAAACCTGTGATGAAGTCCGTGTTGATCACTTCCCACATCCAAGTAGAAATGTCGATCTCTTGAGTCATACCTCCTGGTTTTTGATGTTCTACTTTCACTTGTTGGCAATTTGGGCACTTAGCCACAAAATTCGCTATATCCCTTTTCATACCATTCCACCAAAAGACTTCCCGCAAATCATGGTACATCTTAGTGGCATCTGGATGAATAGAATATCTAGAGTTATGGGCTTCTGCAAGGATCTGTTGTCTCAACTCACCCACCTTAGGCACACCTAATCGACTCTGATAGCGAAGCATACCATCTCCCCGTTGGGAGAAAACCTCAGTTCTCTGTTGATGAACTGCACCCTTTAGCTGAAGCAGTATCAGATCACTATCTTAATTTTCCTTGACCTCCACTACTAATGAAGATTCTGACCCATTCTGAACTGTTACACCACCATCTGATATGCTCATAAGACAAACTCCTAAACGAGCAAGTTTGTGAACATCCCTTTGCTAGCTCCTTTCTTTCTTCCTCTACATGTGCCACACTACCTATCGATAGTCTACTAAGAGCATTTGCTACAACATTGGCCTTACCAGGATGGTAATGCATACTCATATCATAGTCCTTAAGGAACTCCAGCCATCTCCTCTGGTGAAGATTCAACTCTTTCTGGTTGAACACATACTGGAGGCTCTTATGGTCTGTGAACACATCTACGTGAACACCATACAAGTAATGTTTCCAAATCTTAAGTGCGAACACAACTGCTGCAAGCTCTAAGTCATGAGTTGGATAGTTCTTCTCATGCACCTTAAGCTGTCTAGAGGCATAAGCTATAACCTTACCACACTGCATCAACACACAACCTAGGCCGACTCTGGATGCATCACAATAGATCACATAACCGTTCGAACCCTTTGGTAGTTTCAAAACATGAGTTGTAGTTAACCTAATTTTCAATTCTGTGAAGTTCTTCTCACAATCGTTTGACCACTAAAACTTGACCTTCTTCTGCGTCAACTTAGTCATTGGAGAGGCTATGGATGAAAATCCTTCTACGAACCTTCTTTAGTAACCAGCCAAACCCAAGAAACTCCTGATATTTGAAGGAGAGGTAGGTCTAGGCCACTGTTTCATTGCTTCTATTTTATGAGAATCCACTCGGATTCCTTTACTAGACACAACATGACCAAGGAAAGCAACAAATTGTAACCAAAACTCGCATTTGCTAAACTTAGCGAATAACTGGCGATCTTGAGAGTTTGCAGAACCACCCTCAAATGATTCGCATGTTCTTCCTTATTCCTAGAGTAAATGAGGATATCATCAATAAAAACGATAACGAACAAGTCCAAATACTGCTTGAACACTCTGTTCATCAAATCCATGAAAGCTGCAGGAGCATTGGTTAGTCCAAATGACATAACTACAAATTCATAATGACCATATCGAGTTCTGAAGGCTATCTTCAGAATGTCATTATCTCTGACTCTAAGATGATGATAACCGAATCTGAGGTCTATCTTTGAGAAATGACTAGTACCCTGAAGTTGGTCAAACAAGTCATCAATCCTGGGGATGAGATACTTATTCTTGATTGTGACTTTGTTCAACTGCCTATAGTCAATGCACATTCTAAGAGAACCATCTTTCTTCTTCACGAACAACACTGGTGCACCCTATGGGGAAATACTAGGTCTGATAAAGCCCTTATCTAGAGGTCTTTCAATTGCTCTTTCAATTCCTTAAGACCATCTGGAGCCATTCTATAAGGAGGAATATAAATAGGTTGGGTCTCTAGAATGAGATCAATTCCAAAGTCAATTTCCCTTTCGGGAGGAACTCCGAGAAGATCTTCTGGAAACACTTTTGGAACTAGTTGGGGTTTTGGAGCTTGAATCCTTAACCCGAACTAGATGATAAAGGTACCCTTTAGAAATCATCTTTCTGGCCCTAAGGTAAGAAATGAATCGACCTATAGGCGCTAAGCTACTACCCTTCCATTCTAAGATTGTTTCATATGGAAATTGAAAATGAACAATCCTAGTTGTACAATCGACTGAGGCATAAAAGAAATGTAACCAATCCATGCCTAGAATGATATCGAAGTCAACCATTTCTAACTCTACAAGATCTGCTGATGTGACTTTCTGGGAGACTGTGACAAGGCAATTTCTGTATACCCGTCTAGCTATAACTAGGTCACCGACTAGAGTAGAGTCTGAGAAGGGTTCTAAGAGAGTTTATGGACTAACATCGAATTTGACTACTATATAAGGAGTTACAAAGGAAATATTAGCCCCTAGGTCTAACAAAGCATAAACATCTAAGTCAAAGACTCGTAAAGTACCAGTGACTACATTTAGTGAATCTTCCTGATCTTGGCGAGCCTGAAGAGCATACGACCTATTTTGGCGCTGACCGCCACCTATACCAGATGAGTTACCCTGCTGAGTCGGGCGACCTACTGGTGCTGCTGAAGTTGTGGACTGAGCAATACCATTGTTACCTCCTTGACCCTGTTCAGAACGACAATCCTTCAACCTGTGACCAGACTGACCACACCAACAACATTGTTAGGAACTCGCTCGGATGGTTCTTACCACACTTTGGACAAGTTGGGTTGGTTATGGTGCCTGAAATACTACCTTGAGACTTGGAGCCTGATGCCCTACTTTACTGATCATTTTGGAACTTGGAGGATGTAACACTAGCTGATGAAGGCGCTGGAATTGAAGACTTCTGCTAAAAATTGCTAGCGTTTTCTGATGTTTGCGTATTCAATGACACAACTTCCGATGCAAGTGTCTACGATCGTGCAATATTATAATAACCCAACCAAGGATTGAGGTCGTGTCCCAAGGGAGTGATTTTGAGAATTAATAGAAAAATAAAATTAATTCTAATTAGTTGTAGCTAAAGACATTAACGACTAAAAACATTGTAAATTAAAGGGGGGTGACACAAAAGTGTCAAATATCAAATGGGAGGTTTTGTCACAAATATAGCAAAAATAGTAAAAATAACAAAGAAATATATGAATGAGAGGGGATTCTTGGGATGTGACCGCAATATATATTGGTATAAATCATTGGGTACATGCTTTCGATAGGAAATTTGCAAGATAATAGTGACTAGGCTAAGCTTTAGATGGAAATAAGTTCCCTCTCGGGCAACTTACCCCGTTTCAAATGGGTTCCTCTCGGACACCTATTTGCAGCATGAAGGCCAGCCTACGCCTTACCCCACTCACTCTCTCAAGCTGAGTGTTAGGATATGGGACTAGGGCTCACCCTCTCGGGCTAAACCTCATGTCGACCCACTCCTTAGGCCATCAGTCTAGCAGCCTTGGTTTCGCGACCTCTCTCTCGAGCAAGCCGAAAATACATGGGTGGTTTTGTATTTACAACTACAAACCCATTAAATTAAACCACAACCACTAGGTGAAATCACCATTAAAATACATCTAACCTATCAACAAGCAAACCCCAATAATAATCTCAACACATATATGCTAAATCACACCCCAAGAATGGAGGTTTTAGCCACACATCAATAGATATAAATTTATACCTAAATGAGCTTGCATTCAAATGGGTATGAAGATTTAAGTGTTGTTACAGGCCAAGAGTGAAGAATTCGAGAGACCCAAGTCCAAATCCTTGGAGATGAAACCCTCTTCTTCTTCAAGTTTCAAAACCCTCTCAAACTCAGAGAAAAAGCAGTAAAATTATATTAATTGTTTCACACTGAAAAAATTATGATACTAAAATTTGATACTAAGCTATAACTCTCAACGAGTATTTATAGTTTTCAAAAATTTGTGTTGCAGCGGGTCATTCGACGACATTAGTTGAAATCATTGATCAACTCGGTGATTTGCCCTTTGGTGTAGTTCATCGCCATCTTGCACCATCCTTCGACATCGTGGTGCTCTAGGTCATTGGGCCATATAGTATTGCCTCACGGAACTTCTCGGCGATGCACCGATTGCTCCCTTTTTTCGCCGAATTGATCCTTTCCTTTAGGCTTCGCATACTAGAACAAAGGGCGGAGTGCGTCCCTTCGGCGAATCGCCAAGCATGCTTGGCAATGCTCAGGCTTCAACTTCTTCGTTCTTTTCAGCTTTTTTGTTCCTTTTTTGCGCCTAAGTGTCTATGCTTCCACTAAAACTTCAAATACCTGAAACTTAAGTGTTTTCATCAGATATTTAGACTAAATAAGCATTTGAGGACACTATTTCTATTAAAATAAACCCCTAAATGAGTCCAATTTGTGGACTCATCAACACCCCCAACTTAAATTTTTGCTTGTCCTCAAGTAAAACTCAAGTTCAACAGTTCAAATAGGATGTCTCAAATAGTGCTACACAAGACTAAATCATGAACATACACAACAAGACTCAAATTACTCATGCAAAGATCAATTGTGTATTTAAAGATTCAAGTTGTGATACACCATTACCAAATATTCTCATGCTCACAATACTTGCTACTTGTGCAAGTTCAAGCTCAACAAAAAGTATCTAAATGCCCTCACATAAAGAATGATTCCATACTCACACACAGAGGTTAATCAATTCAAGATCAGGAATTAGATGCAACGCTCACACTCAAAAAGAGGAACACAATGCATGTTTTCACCCATAGGCTTTCCCTTATTTCCCAATCGATCTTCGGTTCGGCTCACTCAAGATAAAAAAGGTCTTTCTAAGGCTTGTAATGGGGCTGATGTAAAGGTATGGTCATTTAGGCTAAGTGACTTTTTCCTCATGAGAGGTGGTACTATCAAGGCATTCCCTTCTTTTCCTTTATCAATTATTTCTTTAGTGCTTCTAAGTCATCTTTTTATTCACCTCCAAGGATTGCTTGGTAACCCAATTTCTTTTGTACTTTTATTCCACAACTTTTTTTTATATGGAGGGTTTCCATTGTTCCGCAACACCATGGGTTAAGGGAGACTTTTCTTGCACTTCTTGAATTCTCCTTTTCCTTTTCACCATACCCCCAACTTAGGCTTTTGGCCTAAGTTGGCTATTCACTAAACCACAAATCAAGAGGATTATAGGTAGTAGGTCAACTAAGGTCTAGGGTTCATCAAGGTTCTTCCAAAGAAAGGTAAGGCTCAAAAGGTGTTCAAGAGAGTTTCACACGCTCACGGGTAGGCCACAAAAGAGGTATATGTCAAATTTGCCTCACACTCTTCAAAAGTTGCCTAAGATCATTTCAAGAGCACACCTTACTAAATCAATCAGACTAACGGGGAAAATTTTAGGTGTTGTCATGCATGGTTCCAGGTAAACTTATCAAACAAGGCATCGACACTTAAGTCCAGCAAGTCTTCACACTTTTTCTAGTGTGCAACTGTCATCACAAGAGAATCGATTTGATAAATAACTAATCACAACGAGATGCAAAGAGTTCACATATTGTCTATGCAACTTCATTTGGCCTCATCGTAACCGTACATTCATGTTCGTTCGAATGAGAGCACTATTCAAGTCATCGGTATTGATCAGAACCGAGACTTAAATTTTGCAAAAGAACAGCCACATTCAACAAACAATAGGTGGCAAAAAAAATTTCGGACGGGTCAAAATCATTTTGCAATTTAAAACAAAAGGATCCATAAGCTTAGGCATCCACAGAAAAGCAGTATTAACACAATTTTAAACATAACAGCCCAAAATACATCAACCAAACATGAACACGAGTAGCACACAAAGGTGGGCCTCAACCTACCACAATTTAAAAACATTTGTCCTCAGATGCACATGACAAAATATCCAAAATGACAATTAAAGAAAGACAGAGAGGGAGGTAAAAAGGGATCCTGGCTAAGTAGTCGCTCCATCTGTCTAGGCATCAGTGCCCGAAGTGTTGTCATTCTGCTTCTGGTTCTCTTTTTCTTTTCGCTCTACTTCAGCTTCTGCAATGATATTAGCCTCGATCATATTGTCCAACTCGTGAGTTGCCACAAAGGTGTGTATCGCATTGTTGAACCCTCGAGCCAACGAAGGGACATTAGGGTCGATGGGCATCCTCCTCCTCGAACTGGCTGTCTTGTTCTCGCTCCTTGCAGTTCTTCTGAACTTTTGTGCTCTTATGTGTCTGGGTGGCATGTTTCTTCCTGCAACTTTTTGTTTGGCCATGTCTGCAAAGTCTTGAGATAATGTTAGAACATATTTGACAACCAAAACAAAGACATTCAGCTGTAGAAAGACTAGATAGTGCATTCGGCGAGCCACAAACAATCCGTCGAAGGTCACAGTGCAGAATGAGTTAGGGGTGTAGACAAAGGGTGAATAAGAAGACTTTAGGCGAGTCGCCGAGTGCTCTTGGCGACCTCATACTTCTCACCAAAAGTTACAGACGCCATAACAAATAAAGCATGATAATAAAGGCGAACCGTGGAATAGTTCGGCGAGCTTGTCACAGCTCGCCGAATGACCGTTCAACGTGCCTACTTTTGGCCCAACTTCTCAAAATTAGCCCTGCAACCCCCAAAAATGCAATTTAAGAAAAAAAAGCACAAATTCGACCAAGACCCATAACATACGAATACCACTCATCACACATCAACTCCACTCGATGCATTGGAGAACAATATTTCACAATTTAGGCAATAAAGGCAGGGCTATTGAAGAAAAATCGACACATAAACAATTAAGCCCAATCAGGGAGGTTCAACAAATTTCGACAAGATTACAATATTTGCAAATTAGTACAATTTTGACAAGATAGTTATGGGGTTCAGGACACTAACCTTTTATGCTGATCAAATGGATATTGCGACTCCAAGCACAAATCAATCAACCAAAATACTCCGAGAATGCAAGTAATACAAAAATAGAGTGCAGGTGTGAGTTTGGGAAGGTGATAAAGTGAGGGAAGGAAATGAAGTTGAATTTTTTTTAAACCTTTGGCTGAAAGACCATCCAGTTTTCATCCATTTGGCGATATTAGTTTCGATCGCTAACCCTCTCGGCGAGTCATAGAGTGAGCACTTGATTCACCGAGTTTTACAGGACCTTTAGTCAGCGTGAGGGTCCAAACGACGTCGATATGGTTGGCGACTCGCCAATAGCTTCTTGATCCGACCGAGTTTTACAAACCACAACATGAATTGGTTTTGGGCTTATTGGCGGTCTAGGTCAAAGTCGCCGAACCAATCAGCGACTCACGGACTGAGCCTTTAGTTCGCCAATCTGTGCTTCTCGTTCAATCTTCACATTTCCACCTGTGCAATCAACACACCATTATTCTTATAACAAACTTAAAGCATTAAAAGGGTATTGTGTTGCCTCCCAAATAGCACCTTAGTTAACGTCGTGTCACAACGCAAGTTAACAACTATTCTTCATCCTCGGAGTCAGCCATAGTGTAGTTAGGTGAGTCCTCAACGAACGGTGGATAGTGACCTGTCATCAAATGTGTGATCTAAGCATCCTGCAGCTGAATAGTCATGGAGTTTGAGGCAGACGTTTCATTCAGCATTTCAATGTTGTCTTTCATCTCATTCAACTTTTTGTCTTGTTCTTCAAGTTTTTTTTTGAATGAGTGAAAGAGCATTGTCCGTTTGCACATCCTTATGCTTCTTCCCATGTCTACCTTCTCAAAGAAAGAAGTTCTTTTCCTTTTTCATGGTTTGTGCTTCCAACCCCATGACTCGTTTGGATAGAACGTCTACTTGAGACACTAGTGCATCCCACTCATGTTTCTTTTGGGCCTCCTTGTTGGTTTCAACCATACCATCAAGGAGTATTGCGAACTTCATAGGACTGGTAGAGCATACCACCCTAAAAAAGTTGATCGGTTATGCTCCTATTTTCGGGTCAAAGACCCCGATAGAAGCACTCCAACAGCATCTTGTCAGACATTCCATGAGATGGGTAGGGTTGTAGCACTGATTGAAACTTCCGCCACATTTCTTGAATTGACTCATTCCCTGCTTGTTTGAATGTCAGGAGGTTGTCCCTGAGGTTCAATAGTTTCAGGAGGGGATGGTCTGTGTGGTACCCATAATGATCATCCATTCTTATTTCTCTACTTTGATCTTCCAAACAAGCAAAACAAAACTACAATTTAGATTAGTAAAGCTAAAACTAAAAAGAACAAGAATTCTACTAATCTAAGAATTCTCAAGTAACACCACTCCCCTGCAGCGATGCTATTTGGATGTTTGCGTAATCAACAACACAACTTTCGATGCAAGTGTCTACGATCGTGCAAAGTATAATAACCCAACCAAGGATTGAAGTGGTATCCCAAGGGAGTGGTTTCGAGAATTAATAGAAAAATAAAATTAGTTCTAACTAGTCGTAGCTAAAGACATTAACGACTAAAAACATTGTAAATTAAAGGGGGGTGACACAAAAGTGTCAAATATCAAATGGGGTTTTTATCACAAATATAGCAAAAACAGTAAAAATAACAAAGAAATCTATGAATGAGAGGGGATTCTTGGGATGTGACCGCAATATATATTGGCATAAATCGTTGGGTACATGCTTTCGATAGGAAATTTGCAAGATAATAGTGACTAGGCTAAGCTTTAGATGGAAATAAGTTCCCTCTCGGGCAACTTACCCATTTCAGATGGGTTCCTCTCGGACACTCATTTTCCGCATGAAGGCCAGCCTACACCTTACCCTACTCACTCTCTCAAGATGAGTGTTAGGATATGGGACTAGGGCTCACCCTCTCGGGCTGAACCTCATGTCGACCCACTCTTTAGGCCATTAGTCTAGTTTCGCGACCTCTCGAGCGAGCGAGCCAAAAACATATGGGTGGTTTTGTATTTGCAACTACAAATCCATTAAAGTAAACCACAACCGCTAGGTGAAATCACCATTAAAATACATCTAACCAATCAGCAAGCAAAACCCAACAATAATCTCAACACATATATGCTAAATCACACCCCAAGAATGGGGGGTTTTAGCCACACATCAATAGATAGAAATTTATACCTAAATGAGCTTGCATTCAAATAGGTATGAAGATTGAAGTCTTGTTACAGTACAAGAGTGAAGAATCCGAGAGACCCAAGTCCAAATCCTTGGAGATGAAACCCCCTTCTTCTTCAAGTTTCAAAACCCTCTCAAACTCAGAGATAAAGTACTAAAATTATATTAATTATTTCACACTAAAAAATTTATGATACTAAAATCTGATACTAAGCTATAACTCTCAACGAGTATTTATAATTTTCAAAAATCTGTGCTGCAGCGGGTCATTCGGCGACATTAGTCAGAATTGCCGATCAACTCGGCGATTCGCCCTTTGGTGTAGTTCATCACTGTCTTATACCATCCTTCAGCCTCGTCGTGCTCTGGGTCAGTGGGCGATATAGTACTGCCTCACGGAACCTCTCAGCGATGCACAAACTTCTCCCTTTTTTCGCTGACTTGATCCTTTCCTTCAGGATTTGCGTACTGGAACAAAGGGCGGAGTGCGTCCTTTCAGCAAATCGCCAAGCATGCTTGGCGATGCTCATGCTTCAGCTTCTCCGTTCTTTTCAGCCTTATTGTTCCTTTTTTGCGCCTAAGTGTCCATGCTTCTACTAAAACTTCAAATACCTGAAACTTAAGTGTTTTCATCAGATATTTAGAATAATAAGCATTTAAGGACACTATTTCTATTAAAATAAACCTCTAAATGAGTCCAATTTGTGGACTTATCAATTTCCACCACCCGATTTTTATTGAGAATAGTCATAGTTGTCGGTCCTAGCCTTCTTATTCTCCTTGGCCTGTTCCCTAAACTTATCACCCTCAACTTGTTGAGCATGAGTCATCAGTCTAGAGATGGTCATATCTTCAAGCAACATGGCATTTCTACACTCTGTTTTCACAAGATCGGATACCCCATACATGAACTTGTTCATTTGGGCCCTAGAATCAGCCACCATGTGAGGAGCATACCTGGAGAGTTGGGTGAACTTGAGTCCATACTCTTGGACCGTCATAGAACCCTACCTCAAATTCATAAACTCCTGAGCTTTTGCCTCCCTCAACTCCCTTGGGAAGAACCTGTCTAGAAAGGTCTCACTAAAGTATTCCAAAGTAATAGGAGCTACATCTGTACCCATGTTCTCTTTTCACTATGTATACCAGATATGGGCTACATCTTTAAGTTGGTAAGATGCCAACTCAACCCGATCATTCCTAGTTACCTATACCACTCCAAAGATCTTCTTGACCTCATCAATGAAGTTTTGGGGATCCTTACCAATCTGCGATCCTAAGAACTCAGGCAGATTCATCCTAACAAAATCCCGAACTCTAGCTGCAGCTGACCCAACATTAGCATTTGCTAGAACTGGAACCTGTTGATTGTTCTAGTTGGTTACACTATGAGCCAACAACTGGATAGCATTCTGAAATTTAGCATTTGAAACTTCCTGATCTGGGACTGAAGGAGCTGCGTTAACATTGCGTGCATTATCATTCTTGGGGATAGCTCTACGAGTAGGCATAATCTGAGAGCGCATAATGAAGGATTAGCACGAGGAATTAGATCATACCTTACGCACGATAAGAGTAACAAGGAAATTGAAGTTTTCCTAAAACACCTTGTAACCTCCTTCTCATTAGATGTGGTGCACTTCACACCCATGAAAAAAAAACTCTACTTACTGCGGCTTTTCAGACATCCTAGTACTCTTAAACCTAAGGCTCTGATACCAAGTTTGTCACGCCCCGAGGCTACCCCCTGGACGCGGACACGGGACCTAGGATCACGAGTGACCCCAAGCTAACCCTGTTAGCATATCATAAGCATACTAAAGTAATCTGAATAAATAAACACTGTGCGGAAGGTAAATCATATAAGAATCTGAAATGCTGGGGAATACCCATATACTAAATCTGAATATAAGAAACTAAGAGTTTGAATACAAATGAAAAGTCAAACTCTAACACTAACGCTGAAACTAACTATGTCGGAAATAAGCCTCTAAACTGACTAGAAGTGTTGGGACATGCCACATCTAAATCTAGCAAAATTGAAACTAAAACTAAAAGCAAGAAAGATAATCATGTCACTAGTCCTCTAAGAATGAGGACTCACCACTGATGCTGCTGAATTGAAGATCGGGAATCGATCTATGCGTGATCTGACTGCTGAGGACCTGATCCTACATCACGAGAAGATGTAGCTCAGAGTATACGTCAGTACTTGAAAGGTACTGAGCATGCAGGATAGAGTAAAGCTGAATAATAACATAACTAGACAAGCAATAAAGCAATGATATACTATGAACATGATAAGGATACTAGAAAAATACTGAACATGGCTAAACTGAATGCAATGACCAAGTTTATAACATGCTGAGACTGAATACTGAACTATACTGATAGTATGGTCAATGCAATAGAATCTGACTGAACTATAAGGGAGCTACTAATAACCGACATAAAACCACATGAGCTAAATGTGGAGTCTGATGTATATGCCCCATCGAAAGGACCCAATATACCCTGCCAGAGGTATAGAGGCATGCTGGCGTGATCACTAAAAATGATGCCCACAGAGGGGACTTACAACCTACGGGGCACGTAGTTCTGGGACGACTCTAGTCCACTTGGTATTAAGCTTCCTATATGATTTAGTAATTAACACCTTATGAGTAAAATGTTGTAATACTGGATAGCTCAAAATACTGACATGCAAACTGAGAATGCAACGTTAATATACTGATAATAATGCATTCAAAAATTGAGGCATGTTTATATATAACTGAATTAACTGGCCAAGCATGTCTAATTCATGAACTAAAAGAACTACATAGCTAGGGTTCTGAGTTTATGCATGAACCTGGGCAATAACGATACTAAATTCAGTATAATACGATTTGGATCATTCTAATAGCTAAAACCCAACAATTCTAACATTCAAGAAACCCTAAGTCTAGATAATATCAAGAGAATCAAGATTCTGACTAAAATCTAGGGACCTAATGGGCGAAAGGAACCCACCAGTGAAATCCCACATACTTGGTGAAGAATTCCATGAAGAAACCTTTCTATTTCGGGGTTGGAACTGATGGAACCTTGTTGTGTTCTTGAACTAGGGTTCTTGACCTCTTTCTCTTCTTACGCTCTAATTTTTCTAAGTTTTGATGAATGATCTGACTTAGGTAAGTTCTAGTTATGTTTCTAGGCTGAAGTTGACCAAAAATACCTAGTTTAGGGTTTAAACGACGTAGTTTAGGGGTCCAACGCATAAGGAAAAGACCAAAAAACCCCCGACTTAACTGTCGTTAAGGTCACTGACGAACGGGATCGACGGACCGTCGATCGATTGACGGTCCGTTCTGGTCAACCGTCAGTCGTGACTAGAGGCTGAAATAGAGGGGTCTGATCCACGGACACGGACCAAGGTCCTTGACTTGACCTACGGTCCGTGGGTCCAACCGTGGGTTAACACTTGGCAAGATTTTTGGGACTGAGGCTGAGGAGGGTTGCAGATGCGAACCACGAACCACCAGCACGGGCTGTGGGTCACCCTACTGTCCGTGGGTGGCAACCATGGGTTGCATTTGTAACTTCTGTAAATCTGCATCGAGGTCTATTTTCGGATACGGGGTGTTACAATCCGGGTGTGACTAAGATGTACCAAGATTTGAAGCGACTTTATTGGTGATCGGGTATGAGGAAGAATATAGCGTAGTTTGTGGCTAAGTGTCAAAATTGCCAACAAGTAAAATATGAACACCAAAGGCCTGTCGGCTTGCTCCAAAGAATGCCAATTTCGGAATGGAAGTGGAAAATAATAGCTATGAATTTCGTGGTTGGTCTTTCCAAGACATTGGGAAAGTTTGATTCTATTTGGGTAGTAGTTGACAGATTGACTAAGTCAGCCCATTTTATTCCAGTCAAAACAGACTATAATGCTCAACAATTGGCTAAGGTATATGTAAAAGAGATAGTAAGGTTGCACGGGGTTCCCCTTTCTATCATCTCAGACCGTGGTACGCAGTTCACATCCAAGTTTTGGGGAAAATTACATGAGGAGTTGGGTACTCAACTTACCTTTAGCACAGCCTTCCATCCGTAGACGAACTGGCTGAAATGACCCAAAAAGTTCTTTAAAATGTGCTTCGGAAGTTCCCGGAAACTTGTTTAGCTATATATAAAAAAATCTGTTTCGTTTTTCGAAAATCCGACTTCATATTCTTGTTTAGGGGGTCAAATTGAGTGGGAAATGGGTCTAACCCAAATTTTAGAGCAACCGTATCAAAATCCAAAATTTCCAAGTG
>JAJOOE010016977.1:0-15548 GCA_036250405.1 Solanum raphanifolium
AATGAAACAACACAAAAGTAAGATAGATGAGAAATAAGAGATGAGAAGAGAAGAAAGAAAGGCAATTGAATAAACAATCAACCAATGAAGAAGAGAAACTTGAATTCGAAAAGAAACAACTCAAATTGAAAACGACAAATGAGCAATCTCAAGTAAAATCAAGGTTAAAGAAGTCCTAAATCAACAATGAGAATCCACCCATCACTAATCTAGATTAAGCTACACTAAACTAGGCTATCCTAAAGAGATTCCACCCCTTAACTACACTCTTGAAAGAGTTTGTTCATTTCACATTCAAAATCCATATAGTCTAAGTCTTCCAAAATAAAAGAGACTTCTATTTATACTAATAAAAATAAAAAGACACTTATTTGACAATTTTACCCTTAATGAGGTAAGGGCCTTGTTTGGTTGACTTCTTTTGTGAATTCTTGAAACTAAAGTAAAGAAGACACTTCTTTGATAGTTTTACCCTTAATGAGGTAAGGGCCTTGTTTGGTTGTCTTCTTTTGTGAATTCTTGAAATTATGAGATGACCATTTGCACAAATGGCCTCTTTCTTCTTTCTCTTCACCTAGATGGACCTTCCACACATTGTACTTCTTGATTTTGTGTTCATCAAGCTCCTCTAATGCTTTTACACGATCCATGCTATCCATGTTGTTATCACATACTCTGTAATAAATTTCACCAAATGGACATTTAGGGATTTATTTATGGGTGGACAATAGGATGGTAATTAATTTGTATTCGTGACCAGTTCGTGTCGTTTATCCTTTTTAAAACCCAAAGGTTTGAGGGTTAAAGCCTCTTTTATTTCTAAACAAATTTGTACACAACCTGGCCCAATAAAGAGACCTGGTCCATTAAAGGAAATAGAAAAAGCAAATGAAAAGAAAACCTAAAGAGAAAAGGAAATAACTAGAAGTGTAAAGTTGTTGAGTAGAAACACTTCCCTAAAATATTTATCGAAGGAAGATGAAGAGGCGCCGACAATCGCCTTCATCTTTAGCCAATCAAACTCCTCCACAACACTCTGCTACCTCAAATAAATAAAGAATCTTAGATTGAAAAAGTTGTAGATAGGCTTCATGAGGTGACATTGTTTCAACAACATCTTCTAAGCTAAGTATTTCTATCCTTACTGAACCCTCATCTTCACTCTCTTGAAATACTTAGATCTAGTCTTATAAGTTAACTTTCTTGCATAGATTCCTATACATGAATATGTTTGCCACAATCCATAATGTGAAACTTCTAAATTCTCAATAATACAATAACTTATATGACATAGTGTTATATTATCATTGAGGAACAACTAGATATTCAAGAAAATTGTACAAATACTAAATGATACCATCACAGTATATATACACTGTGATGGTATCATAAAGGGTTTTCTATGTCATTCAGTGTTATATGAATAATACTACCATAATATATTCATATATTACCATGATATGAAAATGATATGATTGAAGAACAACCATTATTTCAACAAGTCAATCATCAATCCTTAATGGTGGACTTCTAAAATCTTTAATGATGTCATAAAAATTCATTGCATCACATAAAATTGCACAAATAATGAATGATACCATCATAGCACGCACGCATGCATGCACTCACGCACACACGCACACACACACACAATGGTGGTATCTCAAAAGTGAATTGGACCTGGCTAGGAGGGGGACATACTATGTAATAACTTTGGCCAAATGGACATTTAGGGAGTTACTTATGGGTGGACTATAGGATGGTAATTAGTTTGTATTTGTGACTACTTAATGTAGTTTATCATTTTTAAAAAACAAAGGTTTGAGGCTTAGTCCACTTTTATAGCCAAAATAAATTGTACACGACCTGGCCTAATAAAGAGACCTGGTCCATTTATAAAGGAAATAGAAAAAAATGAATAGAAAACCTAAAGAGAAAAGGAAATATCTAGAAGTGTAAAGTTGTTGAGTAGAAATACTTCCCTACAAAATTCATCGGAGGAAGATGAAGAGGTGCCAACAATCGCCTTTATGTTTAGCCAATCAAACTCTTCACAACACTCTGCTACCTCGAATAAATAAAGAATCTTACATTGAATAAGTTGTAGATAGGCTTCATGAGGGTACATTTTTTCAATAACATCTTCCAAGCTAAGTATTTCTATCCTTACTAAACCTTCATCTTCACTCTCTTGAAATACTTAGATCTAGTCTTATAAGTTAACTTTCTTGCATAGATTCATATCCATGAATAAATTTGCCACAATCCATAACGTGAAAATTCTAAATCCTCAATGATACCATAACTTATATGACATACTATTATAGTATCATTGAGGAACAACTAGACATTCAAGAAAATTGCACAAATAGTACTAAATGATATCATCACAGTATATATGCATTGTGATGGTATCATAAAGGGTTTTCTATGTCATTCAATGATATATGAATAATACTACCATAATATATTCATATATTACCATGACACTAAAATGACATGATTGAGGAACAACCATTATTTCAACAATTCAATCATCAATCCTTAATGATGGACTTCTGAAATCTTTAATGATGCCATAACAATTTATTGCATAACATAAAATTACACAAATAATTAATGATATCGTCAAAGCAGACATGCACGCACGGACACACACAGTGATGGTATCAGAAAGGTGAATTTGGCTTGGGTAGGATGGGGACATACTCTGTAATAACTTTGGCCAAATGGACAGTTAAGGAGTTACTTAAGAGTTGACGATAGGATGGTAATTAGTTTGTATTTGTGGCCAGTTAGTGTAGTTTATCCTTTTTAAAAAACAAAGGTTTAACGCTTAAAGCCACTTTTATTTCCAAAATAATTTGTACACAACCTGCCCCCAATAAAGAGACCTGGTCCATTAAAGGAAATAGAAAAAGCAAATGAAAAGAAAACCTAATGAGAAAAGGAAATATCTAGAAGTGTAAAGTTGTTTAGTAGAAACACTTCCTAAGAAAATCATTGGAGGAAGATAAAGAGGTGCCGACAATCGCCTTCATCTTTAGCCAATCAAACTCCTCCACAACACTCTGCTACCTCGAATAAATAAAGAATATTACATTGAACAAGATGTAGTTAGTGTTCATGATGTGACATTATTTGAACAACATCTTCCAAGCTAAGTGTTTCTATCTTTACTGAACCTTTATCTTCACTCTGTTGAAATACTTAGATCTAGTCTTACAAATTAACTTTCTTGCATAGATTGTTATGCATGAATATGTTTTCGACAATCCATTATGTGAAACTTCTAATCTCAATGATACAGTAACTTATTTGACATGCTGTTATAGTATCATTGAGGAACAACTAGACATTCAGGAAAATTGTACAAATACTAAATGATACCATCATAGTATATATATATATAAACTGTGATGGTATCATAAAGGGTTTTCTATATCATTCAATGGTATATGAATAATACTACCATAATATATTCATATATTACCTTGATATTAAAATGATTTGATTGTGGAACAACTATTATTTCAACAAGTCAATCATCAATCCTAATGATGGACTTCTGAAATCTTTAATGATGTCATAAATATGTATTGCATAACATAAAATTGCACAAATAATGAATGATACCGTCATAACACGCAAGCACACACGCACGCATGTACGTGATGAGTCCTCAAATTGGAGTCATTTAGGGCTTTATTTTGATAAGAATAGTGTCCTCGAATGCTTATTTTGTCTCAATATTTGATGAAAACTCGTAAGTTTCATGAATTTGAAATTTTATTAAAAGGATGGACATTTAGGCACAAAAGGAACAAAAAGGCTGAAAAGAATGAAGAAGCTGAAGCTTGAGCATCGCCAAGCAGACTTGGCGATTTGCAGAAGGGATTTACTCGGCCCTTTGTTCCAGTGCGCGAAGCCTTGAAGAAGAAGGATCAAAAGTTGATGAAAGGAGCAGTCGGCGATTCGCCGAATATTTCCGCAAAGCAGTACTATACCTCCCAATGGTCCAGGACGTGAAGATGCTGAAGCCAAGCACGAAAAGGCGATGAAATAGAAGAAGGGTGAGTCGCCGAGTCATTCGGCGACATCGACTAACCTCACCGAAAGATCCGCCAGCACTATTTTCTGAAGTCTATAAATACTAAAGTTGTTATTCAATTTTAAAGAGGCGAACATTTATTTTATTTTCCATAATAGAATAGTACTTTTTGGGATATTTTCTCTCAAGTTTGGAGAGGGTTTTGTGGGAGACTTGAAGAGAAAAGGATTTCATCTTCCCCAAGTTGGAAATGGGTCTTCTCCATTCTTCTTACTTTACTTAAATCAAGGTTTAATTTCTTATACCCATTTGATTTTAGTATTATTTTAGGTGTATTTTGTTATTTGTTGATGTGTGGCTAAAAACCCCATTCTTGGGGTGTGATTTAGCAAATATGTGTTGATATTGTTGTACTGGTCTTGCTTGCTGATAGGTTAGATGTATTTTAATGGTGATTTCACCTAGTGGTTCTAGTTTAATTTAATGGGTTTATAGTAGCAAATACAAAACCACTCATGTGTTTTCAGCTTGCCCGAGAGGGAGGTCGCGAAACTAAGACCACTAGACTGATGACCTAAGGAGTGGGTCGACATGAAGTTCAGCCCGAGAGGGTGAACCCTAGTCCCATATCCTAACACTCAGCTCGAGAGAGTGAGTAGGGTAAGGCGTAGGCTGGTCTTCATGCGGCAAGTGGGTGTCCGAGAGGAACCCATTTGAAACGGGGTAAGTTGCCGGAGAGGGAACTTATATCCATCTAAAGCTTAGCCTAGTCACTATTATCTTGTAAATTTCCTATCAAAAACATGTAGCCAATGATTTATCTCAACTTCTATTGCGGTCACACCCCAAGAACTTTCCCCCATACTTGATTTTCTTGTTAATTTTTGTTGTTTTTACTACTTGTGACAAAAATCCCCAATTGATATTTGACACTTTTGTGTCACCCCCTTTAATTTACAATGTTTTTGTTCTTTAATGTCTTTAGCTACGACTAATTAGAACTAAATTTTATTTTTTTCTATTAATTCTCAAAACCACTCCCTTGGGACACGACCTCAACCTTTAGTTGGGTTACTATATTATCGACGATCGTAGACACCCGTACCGTAGGTTAGTGTCGTTGGTCACGATAAGCATAAAAAAGGCACCGCTGCCGGGGAGTGGTGTCCCGTGAAAATGTAGTTAACTAGAGAATTTTGTTCTTCTTAGTGTAGTTTTTACTAATTTTACTTTTAGCTCTGTTTTTCTTTGTTTATTGTTTGTGTATGCAGGTCCTCTACCTAGAGCCAAAAAAGGGGTAGCCTCATGAAAATGAGGCAAACCTCACTAATGGAACTTGAGTGAGGAGTTGCGTCGTGCCACGACGTGAAATAAGGCGCTTCTTAGGAGGCAACCCAAAGTCGTAAATTTAGGATTTTACTTTTATAAATAATGGTGTGTTGATGTTGCAAATAAATTGAGGAAAGTGTGGAAAATCTCAGGTTGGTGAGCAGAAAGTCCATTCCGCGAGTCACTAAACAAGTCGGCGAGCCCGACTGGATCCATCGTTTGGCTCAATACAAGAGTTGTACAGAGCCTGTAAAACTTGGTGAACTCGAAAAGCAGCTCGGCACATCGCCAACCTGCTTAGCGATCTCGATGCAGACCGCCGATCTCACCCCCCAGAAAATTGAAGATTTTGAAGAAAGGACGAAATAAATAACCACTCGGCGGACCGCTGAGTGGGTCGGCAAGTTGACTAACATGGCCGAATGGACAAGAACTGAACGGTTTTAAAGTGCCAAAAATCTCAGAATTTTTAAATTTTCCCACTCTCCCTCCTTTTAAATTTCTCAACTTCACATCAAGGTAGTATTTTCTAGATTATTGCTTGCCTTTAGTATTGTAGTCGATAATTAGTGCTTGGAGTGGATTACATTGCTGCCTAGCATTTCAAAAGTATTTTAATCGGCATCTAAGGTTGGTTTTTCGAACCCCGAATTTATTTTTAGCAATTTTGTACTCATTTGCAATGATTTTTTTTGTTATTTGCATTTGAGGACAAATGTTTTTATTTGTGGTTGGGTGAGGCCCACATTGTTTTACTTGTTTCAGATACTTGTGTTTTGGTGTACATTTGGGTTGTCTATTTTTAATTGTGTTTTTAAAAACCTGCTTTGCGATTGTTTGAGCTTATGGGTCTCTTTTGGGTTTAATTGAAAATTAATTTTGACCCTTCCAAAATATTTTCATTTTTCGAAAATTTTCGCCACGTCTTGTGTTGAAAGTGGCTGTTCTTGTACAAATTCAAGTCTCGGTTTCGATCATTACCGATGACTTGAATAGTGCTCTCAATCGAACAAACATGAATGTGCAGCTACGACAAGAACAAATGAAGTTGCATAGAAAATATGTGAACTCTTTGCATCTCGTTGTGATTAGCCATTTCTCAAATCGATTCTCTTGTAATGATCCTTCCACACTAGAGAAAGTGTGTAGTCTTGTTTGACTTAAGTGTCGATGCCTTGTGTGATGAGCTTACTTTGAACCATGCATGAATAAACCCAGAATTTGCCCCGTTAGTCTGATTGATTTAGAAAGGTGTCCTCTTGATATGATCTTAGACAACTTTAAAGAGTGTGAGCCAAATTCGACATATACCTCTTTTGTGGCCTACTTGTGAGCGTGTGAAACTCTTTTGAACACCCTTTGAGCCTTACTTTTCTTTGGAAGAACCTTGATGAACCTTAGACCTTACTTGACCCACTACCTATAATCCTTTTGATTTGTGGTTTAGCGAATAGCCAACTTAGGCCAAAAGCCTAAGTTGGGGATGTGGTGAAAAGGAAAAGGAGAAGTCAAGAAGTGCAAGAAAAGTCCCCCTTTAACCCATGGTATTGCATAAAAATGGAACCCCTTCAAAAAAAAAAGTGTGCGTAATTAAGTACAAAAGAAATTGGCTTTCCAAGCAATCCATGGAGGTGAATAAAAAGATGAATTAGAAGCACTAGAAAAAGAATTGAAAAAAGGGAAAGAAGGGAATGCCTTGAGAACACCACACCTCACGAGGATGAAAAAGTACTGAGCCTAAATGACCATACCTTTGCACTCAGCCCCATTACAAGCCTTGAAAAGACCTTTTTGATCTTGAGTAAGCTAATTCAAAAGTCAATTGGAAAATAAGGGCAAACCTGTGGGTGAAAACATGCATTGTGTTCCTCTTTATGAGTGTGAGCGTTGCATCTAATTCCTGATCTTAAATGGATTAACCGATAGGTGTGAATATGGAATCATTCTTTGTGTGAGGGCATTTAGATGCTTTTTGTTGAGCTTGAACTTGCACAAGTAGCAAGTATTGCGAGCATGAGAATCTTTGGTAGTGGTGTGTCACCACTTGAATCTTTGAGTACACAGTTGAATTTTGCATAAGTACTTTGAGTCTTGTTGTGTATGTTCATGATTTAGTCTTGTGTAGTACTATTTGAGACACTTTGTTGAACGACTGAACTTGAGTTTGCTTGAGGACAACCAAAAGTTAAAGTTAGGGGTGTTGATGAGTCCACAAATTGGACTCATTTAGGGCTTTATTTGGATAAGAATAGTGTCCTCGAATGCTTATTTTGTCTCAATATCTGATGAAAACTCTTAAGTTTTAGGTATTTGAAGTTTTATTGAAAGCACGGACACTTAGGCGCAAAAAGGAAAAAAAAGGCTAGAAAGAATGAAGAAGTTGAAGCCTGAGCATCGCCAAGCACACTTGGCGATTCACCGAAGGGATTCACTCTGCCCTTTGTTCCAGTGTGCGAAGCCCTGAAGAAGAAGGATTAAAAGGCGATGAAAGAAGCAGTCGGCGCTTCGCCGAATATTTACGCGAAGCAGTACTATACCACCCAATGGTCCAGAACGTGAAGATACTGAAGGCAAGCACGAAACGTATGAAACAGAAGAAGGGCGAGTTGCCGAGTCATTCGGCGACATCGATTAACCTCGTTGAAAGATCCTCCAGCACTATTTTCTGAAGTCTATAAATACTAAACTTGTTATTAATTTTTAAAGAGTCGAACATTTATTTTATTTTCCATAATAGAATAATACTTTTTGGGATATTTTCTCTCAAGTTTGGAGAGGGTTTTGTGGGAGACTTGAAGAGAGAAGGATTTCATCTTCCCAAAGTTGGAAGTGGGTCTTCTCCATTCTTCTTCTTTTGCTTAAATCAAGGTTTAATTTCTTATACCCATTTGATTTTAATATCATTTTAGGTGTACTTTTGTTATTTCTTGATGTGTGGCTAAAAACCCCCATTCTTGGGGTGTGATTTAGCAAATATGTGTTGATATTGTTGTTGGGTTTTGCTTGCTGATAGGTTAGATGTATTTTAATGGTAATTTCACCTAGTGGTTCTGGTTAAATTTTTTGGGTTTGTAGTTGCAAATACAAAACCACCCATGTGTTTTTGGCTAGCCCGAGAGGGAGGTCGCGAAACCAAGACCACTCCTAAGGAGTGGGTCGACATGAGGTTCAGCCTAGTCCCATATCCTAACACTTAGCTCGAGAGAGTGAGGAGGGTAAGGCGTAGGCTGGTCTTCATGTGGCAAGTGGGTGTCTGAGAGGAACCCATTTGAAATGGGGTAAGTTTCCCGAGAGGGAACTTATTTCCATCTAAAGCTTAGCCTAGTCACTATTATCTTGTAAATTTCCTATCAAAAGCATGTACCCAACGATTTATTCAACTTGTATTGTGGTCACACCCCAAGAACTGTCCCCCATACTTGATTTTCTTGTTAATTTTGTATTTTTTACTACTTGTGACAAAAATCCCCAATTGATATTTGACACTTTTGTGTCACCCCCTTTAATATACATTGTTTTTTTCGTTAATGTCTTTAGCCATGACTAATTAGAACTAAATTTTATTTTTCTATTAATTCTCAAAACCACTCCCTTGGGACACGATCCTAACCTTTAGTTGGGTTACTATATTATCGACGATCGTAGACACTCGTACCGTAGGTTAGTGTCATTGGTCACGATAAGCATCAGTACGCACACACACAATGGTGGTATCGGAAAGGTGAATTAGGTGTGAAGGGGACATGCTATGTAGTAACTTTGGCCAAATGAACATTTAGGGAGTTACTTAAAGGTGGACTATAGTATGGTAATCAGTTTGTATATGTGACTAGTTAGTATAGTTTATCCTTTTTTAAAAACAAAGGTTTAAGGCTTAAAGCCACTTATATTTCCAAAATAATTTGTACACGACTCGCCAAATAAAGAGACTTGGTCCATTAATAAAGGAAATAGAAAAAACAAAACAAAAGAAAACCTATAGAGAAAAGGAAATATCTAGAAGTGTAAAGTTGTTGAGTAGAAACACTTACCTAAAAAAATCATCGAAGGAAGATGAAGAGGCACCGACAATAGCCTTCATCTTTAGCCAATCAAACTCTTCACAACACTCTGCTACCTCTAATAAATAAAAAATCTTACATTGAACAAGTTGAAGATAGACTTCATAAGGATACATTATTTCAATAATAACTTCCCAGCTAAGTATTTCTATCCTTACTAACCCTTCATCTTCACTCTCTTGAAATACTTAGATCTAGTCTTATAAGTAAACTTTCTTGCATAGATTCTTATCCATGAATATGTTTGCCATAATCCATAATGCGAAACTTCTAAATCCTCAATGATACCATAACTTATATGGCATACTGTTATAGTATCATTGAGGAACAACTAGACATTCAGGAAAATTACACAAATAGTACTAAATGATACCATCACAGTATATATACACTGTGATGGTATCATAAAGGGTTTCTATGTTCTTCAATGGTATATAAATAATACTACCACAATATATTTATATATTACCAAGATATCAAAATGATATGATTGAGGAACAACCATTATTTCAACAAGTCAATCATCAATCCTTAATGATGGACTTCTGAAATGTTTAATGATGCCATAACAATTTAATGCATAACATAAAATTACACAAATAATTAATGATACCGCCATAGCATGCACATACGTACGTACAGACAAACGCACGCACGTACGCACGCACACGCGCACGTGCATACACAATGATGGTATCAGAAAGGTGAATTGGGCCTGGTAGGAAGGGCACATACTCTGTAATAACTTTGGCCAAATGGATATCTAGGGAGTTACTTAAGGCTGGACTAGAGGATTCTAATTAGTTTGTATTTGTGACTAGTTAGTGTAGTTTATCCTTTTTAAAAAATAAAGGTTTGAGGCTTAAAGCCACTTTTTTTTCCAAAATAATTTGTACACGACCTGGTCTATTAAGAAAGGAAATAGAAAAAACAAAAGAAAAGAAAACCTAAAGAGAAAAGGAAATATGTAGAAGTGTAAAGTTGTTGAGTAGAACACTTCCCTAAAAAATTCATTAGAGGAAGATGAAGAGGCGTCGACAATCGCCTTCATCTATAGCCAATAAAACTTTTCACAACATTTTGATACCTTGAATAAATAAAGAATCTTACATTGAACAAGTTGTAGATAGGCTTCATGAGGGTACATTGCTTCAATAACATCTTCCAAGCTAAGTATTTATCTCCTTTCTAAACCTTCATCTTCACTCTCTTGAAATACTTAGATCTAATCTTATAAGTTAACCTTATTGCATAGATTCCTATCCATGAATAAGTTTGCCACAATCCATAATGTGAAACTTCTAAATCCTCAATGATACCATAACTTATATGACATACTGTTATAGTAACATTGAGGAACAACTAGACATTGAGGAAAATTGCACAAATAGTACTAAATGATACCATAACAGTACATATACACTGTGATGGTATCATAACAGGTTTTCTATGTCATTCAATGGTATATGAATAATACTACCAAAATATATTCATACATTACCATGATATTAAAATGATATGATTGAGGAACAACCATTATATCAACAAGTCAATCATTAATCCTTAATGATGGACTTTTGTAATCTTTAATGATGCCATAAAAATTTAATGCATAACATAAAATTACACAAATAATTAATGATACTGTCATAGCATGCACTTACACACGTACAGACGCACGCACGCACAGGAGCACGTGCACACACAGTGATGGTATCAGAAAGGTTAATTGGGCCTAGGTAGGAAGGGGACATACTCTGTAATAACTTTGGCCAAATGGACATTTAGGGAGTTACTTAAGGGTGGACAATAGGATGGTAATTAGTTTGTATTTGTGGCCAGTTAGTGTAGTTTATCCTCTTTAAAAAAACAAAGGTTTGAGGCTTAAAGCCTCTTTTATTTCCAAAATAATTTGGACACAACCTGGCCCAATAAAGAGACATGGTCCATTAAAGGAAATAGAAAAAGCAAATGAAAATAAAAACTAAAGAGAAAAGGAAATATTTAGAAGTGTAAAGTTGTTGAATAGAAACACTTCCCTAAAAAATTCATCGGAGGAAGATGAAAAGACGCCGACAATCGCCTTCATCTTTATCCAATCATACTTCTCCCCAACACTCTGCTACTTCGAATAAATAAAGAATCATACATTGAACAAGTTGTAGATAGTCTTCATGAGGTGACATTGTTTCAACAACATCTTCCAAGCTAAGTATTTATATCCTTACTGAACCTTCATTTTCACTTTCTTAAAATACTTAGATCTAGTCTTATAAGTTAACTTTCTTGCATAGATTCTTATACATGAATATCTTTGCCACAATCCATAATGTAAAACTTCTAAATCCTCAATGATACAATAACTTATATGACAAAGTGCTATAGTATCATTGAGGAACAACTAGGCATTTAGGGAAATTGTAGAAATACTAAATGATACCATCATAATATATATACATTGTGATGGTATCATAAAGGGTTTTCTATGTCATTCAATGGTATATGAATAATACTACCATAATATATTCATATATTACCATGATATTAAAATGATATGATTGAGGAACAACTATTATTTCAACAAGTCGATCATCAATCCTTAATGGTGGACTTCTGAAATCTTTAATGATGTCATAAAAATTTATTGGATAACATAAAATTGCACAAATAATGAATGATACCGTCATAGCATACACGCACGCACAAACACAATGGTGGTATCTGAAAGGTGAATTGGGCTTGGCTAGTGTCACGCCCCGAGACTACCCTTGAGACGTGGACACGGGACCTAGGACCACAAGTGATCCCAAGCTAACCCTGCTGGCTTGATCATGAGCATACTAAAGATAATAAATTGATTTGGAAGCTAAATCATAAATAAAAATGAAAAGATGTGGAATACCCATATACTATAACTGAGATAAATGATAACTGATGAGTTTAATACAAAGATGATATTAACTCAATACTAAGCTGAATCTAACTATGTCTGAAAATTGCCTCTAACTGACTAGAAATGTTGGGTTAGGCCCCAGCTAAGCCACATCCTTAAGTTGGTAAGATGCTAACTCAACTTGATCATTCCCAGTTACCTGCATCACTTCAAAGATCTTCTTGACCTCATCAATGATGTTTTGGGGATATTCTCCAACTTGCGATCCTAAGAACTCTGGCGGATTCATCCTAACAAAGTCTCGCACCCTAGCTGCAGCTGACCCAACATTGGCATTTACCAGAACTCCAGCCCGCTGATTGTTCTAGTTGGCCACACTCAGAGCCAACATCTGAATGGCGTTCCTGAACTCTACATTCGACACTTCTTGATTAGGGACCGGAGGAGCTGCGTTTGCGTTCCTGGCATTAGCTCTAAGAGGAGGCATGATCACTGAAACATAAAACGTCGAGTTAGAATGGAATTTAGATCATACCTTATGCATGATAAGAGTAACAAGAAAATGAAGATTTCCTAAAACACTTTGTAGCCTCCCTCTCATTAGATGTGGTGCACTTCACACCCATGAAAATGACTCTACCTAGTGCAGCTTTTCAGACATCCTAGGACACTTAAACCTAAGGCTTTGATACCAAGTTTGTCAAGCCCCGAGATTACCCCCGAGACGCGGACACGGGACCTAGGATCACAAGTGATCCCAAGCTAACCCTGCTGGCCTGATCATGAGCATACTAAAGATAATAAACTGATGCGAAAGCAAAATCATAAATAAAAATGATAAGATGGGGAATACCCATATACTATAACTGAGATAAATGATAACTGATAAGTTTAATACAAAAATGATATTAACTCAATACTAAGCTGAATCTAACTATGTCTGAAAGTAGCCTCTAACTGACTAGAAATGTTGGGACAAACCCCAGCTAAGTCTGGCAAACCTAAAACTACAGGACTAAAAATAATACTGAAAAGAGACTCATGACTATTGTCCTCGGAGAATGAGGACTCACCACTGATTCTGCTGAACTGGAGATCGGGAACCGATCTAAGTGTGATCTGGATGCTGAGAGCCTGAACCTACATCAGGAGAAGATGTAGCGCACGTATGCGTTAGTACTTGAAAGGTACTGAGCATGCAGGATAGATTACAACTGAAATAACATATAACTGAACAAAGAAAATAAGTAATGACATAATCTGAACATGATATAGATACTGAATGCCGAGATAACTAGATACAGTGACCAATTTATAACATGCTGAAACTGAATACTGGATATACTGATAAATGGTCAATGCAATAGGTCTGACTGAACTATGGGAGCTACTAATAGCTGATAATAAAACCACATGAGCTACATGTGGAAACCGATGTATACGCCCCATCGAGAGGACCCAATATACACTACCAGAGGTATAGAGGCATGATGGCGTGATCACTGAAATGATGCCCACAGAGGGGACTTACAACCTACGTGGCTAGTAGTTCTGGGACTATTTGGGTACGTTGAACCCTAGTCCAACTCGGCATTATGGTACTCCCAATGGATTAAGCAATTAACACATTATGACTGAATTTCTGTAAGTTACTAGATAGCTCGAACTGAACATGCAAACTGAGTATGCAACAATTAAACTGATATTGATGCATTAATAACTAAGGCATGTATAACTAACTAACTGAAATATCTGACCTAGCATGTATAATTCAAGAACTAAAGAATTACATAGCTAGGGTTCTGAAATTCATGCAATAAACTTAATATTAACATACTAATCTGATTTGGATCATTCTAATAGCTAAGAATCCAATAATTCTAACCTTCAAGAAACCCTTGATCTAGTCATAATAAGAGAATCAAGAAACTGACTGAAAACTAGGGACCTAACGGGTGAAAGGAACTCGCTAGTGAAATCCCACATACTTGGTGACGAATTTTACGGAGAAATCCTTTGATTTCTAGGCTGGAATTGAAGAAAACTTGTTGCATTCTTGAACTAGGGTTCTTGACTTCTTTCTCCTCTTAGAGTTCTAATTTTCTAAGTTTTGATTAATGATTTGACTTAGTTAAGTTCTAATTATGTTTCTAGGCTTAAACTGACTAAAACCTCATAATTTAGGGTCTAAACAACCTAGCTTAGGGGTCCAATGAAATAGGAAAAGACCCCTGACTTAACTGTTGTCGGAGTGATCAACGGACGGGACCTACAGGCCATGGATTGAATGACGGTCCGTGCTGGTCGGCCATCATTTGCATCAGAGGCTGGGTAAAGGGGGCCTCGATCCACGGACACAGACTACAGACTGTGGTCTGACCTACGAACCATGGGTCTATCCGTGGGTTGAGACTTAGCCAATTTTCTGAGCTGGGTTTGGGGAGGGGTTGTAGTGGTGAACCACAGACCACCAGCACGGGCCGTGGTCTGACTTATGGTCCGTGGATGGCAACCGTGGTTTGCACCTGCAACTTCTCTAAATCTGCATTTTGGTCTATCTAGGATACGGGGTGTTACAGCTAGAAAGGGGACATGCTATGTAATAACTTTGGCCAAATGGACATTTAGGGACTTAAGGGTGCTGACTAATTACTGTAGTTTATAATTTTTTAAAAACAAAGGTTTGAGGCTTAGGGTGTGTTTGGTATGAAGGAAAAATATTTTCTAATTTTCTCATGTTTGGTTGGGTTAAATGTTTTGGAAAATGTTTTCCAAATCAACTCATTTTCCTCAAATTTAAGGAAAATGACTTCCCTTCAAAACTTAAGGAAAACATTTTCCAAAACTCTCTTTCAACTTCAATTACAATTACTTTTTTGTTGAAAAAATCAATTTATTTTGTCCCTACCCTCAAACCAGCCCCCCAACCACCCCCTAATAAAATAATAATTTTAAAGCTTGTTTTAATATTTAATTTTTTTACCCCACCCTCACACCTACCCCCACCCCCACCCCCTCCCACTCCCAAAATAATATTAAAAATTGTTTTTAAAAGATATTTCTAATTTCAATTCTTTTTATATTTTTACCCACTACCCTCGCTCCCCTATTAACCCCCTATCAGACCCCCAACCCCCTTCAAAAAGAAAAAAAATTAAGTTTGTTTTTAAAATTATTTTCAATTACAAATTTTTATTTTTTCATCTCGATCCTC
>JAJOOE010016978.1:0-11443 GCA_036250405.1 Solanum raphanifolium
TTTAACCCCCCCCCCCCCCCCGAAGTATTTTTTAAGTGTAATAAACACACTCTTAACACAGCCTAAAACCTATATAGCACTCACATGATGGGAGGTGTTTTACACTCGCCTCCAAGTCATCATTATGTCAGCTCCACGTCAATAAATGATCAGATCTATAAAAAAAATTGATAAAATTTCATGTCATTTGATTCCTTCTTCTTCATTATCAACACCCACTCCATAACCACTAAACCCATTTATTTTAACCATTAAATCCCATAGCAATCACCATGAAAATTATAACCCACCACGAAATTTATCCCTTCACTACCACCGGATTCAATATTGATCTACTATCAATTTTATTTTTCTTTCAATCCAAATAAATTTCATAATACATGGTCTAAAATCTCCATTGAAGAAACTACCTCAATTTTGAACTCTAATTCGAGAAGAATTCAAAATTGGTTTGGGGGGGGAGGGGGTTAGATAAAGGTCGATTGAAGAAAGAAGGGAAGAGAAGGAGGGTGGGTGTTATTGATGGAGAACTAAAGCGGCATGGAGGTTGGGGGTTGGGGTAGGGGTAGGGGTGGGATGTCATATTGTTGGAGAAATGAAGGGGAGGAGGGGGGGTAGGAGTGGGGGTGTGGGCGGGGCGGGGTGAGGGATGGGGTAGGGGTATGACATGGATAATTGAGGAGGAGATGGTAATTAAATTATTTAATTATAATTTTTTTTAAAACTCTAATTTAAATTATGCTCTTTATATGTTGCCTAAATTAAATTCCTAATATGCAATTTTTTTCTCATTAGCGAATTTCAAGTAATTTATTTGAGTAGAAAATTAGAAAGAAAAAAAATTCTCTCGATACTATACAAATTAATGAAAAACACTTAAAAGAATTCTCTGACAATTTAAATATGTTGTCAAAAATGATAAAATTTGACTCTATTTTATAAAGAAAAAAAGAAATTTAATTCAAAAAAAACATCAATTTAAGTTTTAAAGTTACTTAACTATCTCTACTAATTAATTATAAAATGTCCATTTAAAAATAAACACATGTCCATATTAATCAGATTTTAATACCTTTTTCCGTGTCTCACATGCCTCTAAGAGAGTGAACACACTATTTGTGCCACCTCAGCACGAAAGGGTGCATTTATTACACTTTAAAATAATTTAGGGGGGTAACAGGTCTCATGTATAGTTAAGGTATGTCATTGGGATTTCACGTATAGTTGAGGGGGATACTTGTGCATTTTCCCTTTTAAAAATGATTTTAAGAAAATAAATTAGTCGATAAAGCTTATTTTTGTAATTCACCTTTTGACTTAGATTCTTCCCACTGTTAATGATATATAATGATGATGATGATGATATTATATGATATGATGAGTGGCTCAAAACCTTTGTTCTGAGACTGTAGCCATGACTAATTGTTGAACATCGATTTCTATGGATTAATTTGTTTATCAAAAAAATTACTCTTGTATTCTTGTCTTAGTATTTCATGATTGACCATCATTGATATACATTCATTGTCTATTCTTGAACTCGAGAGATGAATATGTAGATAGACCAAAGAATACAGAGAGTGTGATCATTCTTGCATACCACTTGTTTAGATTCATCTTTAGGATTAACACCCGAACGAACACCATGCTTGGTTTAGAGATAGGATGAAAAATAAATGTTCCACGGTTGAGTTTGCCTATCCCCAATCATAGATGTAGTTAGGTATTCAACTAAGGTAGGTAATTAGGGATCGAGAGATCATGGTCATAATATCGACCCTATAAATCAGTAATTTGATGACCGTAAGTAATCATGAAAGAGATGTGATACACGAATTCCTAACATGCAGCCCTAGAACTAGGCATATATTGTTTAAACACCAAAATTGAAGTTGTTCATTCTTAGTTAATTTTGAGCTTTAATTTTTTGCAGTCGTAGTATAGATAGAAAAGATGAGTTTCATGAAAACACTGTCTTTAATTTATGGATTTAGTTGAATTGAATATAATTTGATCATAAGTCCTTTGGGTTCGACAAACCGATTCTTAAAGAGCCATTGTATTATTTTTGCGACTACGTACACTTGCGTATGCAACAAATTTTAAAGGAGATAGAAAATAAATTGCAATCACAAAAAATATGAACAAACATGATTATTTTATTGATAAATCAATATGGTTACTAATATGTTCCTTCATTGATTCTTCTCTCATAAGATTTATCATGATTCGAGGGTCGTAGTGGTGCGTTTCTCGAATTAAAGATAATTTGAATTTCTCCGTGATTCGAGGGCCGTTAGTGGCGTATTTCTCGAATTAGGATGATTTGAATTTGATCTCTTTATGAATATTTCGTGGATTTGTAAGATATTCGAGATGCCCTTGCAAGAGAATATAATACCCTTTATATAGGCATAAGGTATGATTTAGAGTAGAGTAGCCTCTAAGAACCTTAACTACAATAGAATCCGTCTTGTAAAGTCCTACAAATTTTCAATGTCTACAAACGTCCCCTTCTTGAAGGCTTGTCGGAGTGTAGACTTGATGAAACTCATAGACGAGACTTGAAGTATGCTTTCACCTTTGAGGTTTCGCGACTTCATATTTGAGATTTGATTTGTGAGAGAAGAGATAAGGGCATATTTGGTCCCATTGGGCATGCCAATTTGTTTGCAACAAACTTTAAAGGTGATAGAAAATAAATTGCAATCACAAAAAAAAAAAAAAAAAAAAAACATGAATATTTTATTTATAAATCAATATTGTGAATATTTTATTTATAAATTAATATGGTAAAATCTATTCCTCCCTTGATTCTTCTCTCATACGATTTATTTATGATCAGAGGGTCGTAGTGGTGTATTTCTCAAATTAAGGATGCTTTGGAATATTTTGAATTTCTCCGTGATTCAAGAACCGTTAGTGGCATATTTCTCGAACTAGCATGATTTGAATTTTATCTCTTTATGAATAATCCGTGAATTTGGGAAATATTCGAGATGTTTTTTTCAAGGGAATATAATACCCTTTATATCGGCATAACATATGGTTTAAAGTAAAGTAGCATCCAAAAATCTTAACTGAAATAGAATTCGTCTTATAGAGTCATACAATTTTTCAATGTCTACAAATAGATTATTTATAGCAAGTTGTACGAGTGTAGCAAGTTACAAGCAACAAGGGCAGAGGGACAGACATGTTTTGTTTCTAAAAAAAAAAAAATTGGCTCTATAAATTACCCACACACTGATCGATCTCCCTCTTTTTCAATCTGTGTTTTGGAGAGCACTACGAACGGCAACGCCATTCAAGAAGAGAAGGACTCTTGTTGGTAAGTTCTTTCATGGACGACCTTCCGGTGATACTTCAGCTTTAATCCTTCATCACAAATTGCTCTAATCCTTCCGGTGATACTTCAGCTCCCATAGGGAAACATATTACTCCTGAAGCCTCCAAATAACAAAATTATTCTCCAGTGGTCAACAACTTTTACTACCTGAGAAGAATAAATCACAACTTTTAGCTAGAATTTACCGACGATGATATTGGACTGCGCGCCTTCCACTCCTATTGCTAGTAGACCTGCCAACTATGGACAAACTTCTACCTCTACTACTAAGAGGTATGAATCATATTCTGATTTAGCAAAATTCTCTGGTAACGAGATGAGTTCTCCCTTTAAATCTCATGATGATCTGCCTATTGTCTTTCCCATGATGAAACACTCCAGGATATATACTTCCCAACTTCACAGTCACAATGTTCAAGTTCCTAAAAATGTAACTCCTCTTCAAGTTTGTGATTCTCAAGGTTGCCAATTACTTTTCGAACACCTATAATTAGCACTGGTTTTGATCATACACCTATGCTAGTCAAATGTTCTAAAGTTGAATTCATGGGTTAGATTCTTAAATTTTTGGATTGAACATCCTGACTTCAAACATGTTCGTTCAAGACGCTTGGAATGTTGATATTCAGGGTAATAGTATATATGTGGAAACTACATTAGCAAAACTCTCCGGAAGTGATCTAAAACTACTATTGGTAAATTGCATGACAAGGTGAAAGAATGGGAAGAAAACTACAACATCTTGAGAATGAATATATTGATAATGATGATCATAGGGATGATGCTAGATCTGAAATGTACCATGTGGTTGAAATATGAGCAATCCATCCTTAGACAAAAAGCTAACACTAGATGGCTTGAAGAAGGGGACTCTATTAGCAAATATTTTTATGCTACGTACTATCAATGAGAAGAGAAGGAGATGGACAATACACAGAATTAAAAATCACGATAGTCACCGGTGACCAACAAATATCTGATGAGGTTTTCGTTATGTTTGTAGGAAAATGAATGGAGAGTTGATTTAGAAGACATTTGAAGAAATCAAGTGAAAACGAGGCAATAGGAGGTCAATGGGAAGAAAGTGGAACTGACAGCAAATTACTCATCACGACCGCATGAAGCAAGGGTCGTGATCGCAGTCAACAAAATCTCCACACTTCGCGATTGTGTGACTCAATGACACTACTCATCGTGATTGCATGAGTAATCTGTCGCCACCGCAATGAAGGATTTGTGAGGCGCCTGGGACAGAATTGGAATTTCACCAAGTTTTTCCAAAAACCCTATTTACACTTATGAGCAACCATTTTTAGGGTAGATCTTTTTCAGACCATTTTTCAGCTTTGAAAAACTTTAGCTTAGATTAAAGAGAATATTGTAGTTTATATTATTGGGTAAAGATTTTGAAGGCAAGTTGCTTCACAATTCATATTTGGGTTTGAAGATTAGGTGTTGAATTGTAAAATCTCTTGTTCTCTTTTTCATTCCTTGTTATATATTGCTAGAATTATAGGTGTAATTGTGTAAATGAAATTGGGGTTTTGTTCTAGAAATAGACAAAACGGTTTGAGTATTTGATTTTCATTCTATTGCTTTTGTGATTCCTTGATTTCATACTTAAATTCATGAAATGGATTTAATCTATTTACAATATTTTAATCTATGATTTGAGAGTGTACACTTGAATCTACTTTAGGACTTTGTGAGTTTCTTGAAAGAGAATTCGTGAAGTCGGTGAATAGATTAATAATCACATTTCAGCTTTGCGTCCTAAGTTTGAGACTGAAAGGAGAAAATTTGGGTTTACTTTATTGAATGCTAAACTTGCTAGAAATAGATGTTTGGATTAAGGTATTAGTTTGTTTTTTCAGTGAACTATGGTTGAGACCGAAAGGACATTTCGTGATATAACACTTTGAGACCGAAAGGAGATTAATGCTGATTGATGATGATCTAGACTATCTATTATTAATTTAGCATGTTTTGAATTGCAATGAATCATTTGAGTGTGGATTGAATTCCAAATTTTTGAATTCCCATGTATCCCTTGTTTGATAATGTCTTTGCCCAAATCCGTCGTTTTGTTACCAAAATCACTCTTAATTTGATAATCTTGTATATTGTAGGTTTAGGTTCAAACTTGTAACTATTTATTCTGTCTTTTCAATTGCCGACAAACCGTTTCTTGTGGGATTCAACCCCGACTCTTGTTGGGTATTTTTATTGCTAACAACCTCTTACTGTTTTAACTTGTTCTGAGGGTAATTTGAGTGTGATCACCTGTTGGAGCATTATTTAAAATGAAGTGGTTGATTTTGTTGAGAGTTATTTCAATGGGGCTGAGTTGACTAAGTTGTATTCTACTTCATGTCTAATACTTATTCCTAATGTTGATAATCCTACTTCATTTTCTGATCTAAGGCCTATTGGCCTTAGTAACTTTACTAATAAGATTATTTCCAAGATCTTAAATAATAGATTGGCCCCCATTATTCCTATGATTATTTTACTAAACCAATTTGGTTTTGTACGTGGTAAATTGATTACTGAAAATGTTCTTTTGGCGCAGGAAATTATTCATGGTATTAAAAAGAAGAATGATGGAGACAATGTGTTCATAAAACGGGATATGTCTAAAGCATATGACTGAGTTAATTGACAATTTCTTCTTGATATTTTAAGAAGATATGGTTTTTCTGAAAGATGGATTAGTCTTATGAGGAGATCCATTAGTAATATGTTGTACTCTGTCCTTGTTAATAGATGTAGAAAAGGTTTATTTCCATTCAACTAGGGTCTTAAACAGGGACACCCTCTCTCCCCTGCTCTTTTCATTAAGAGAGCTGAAATTCTTTCTAAAATGTTAAACCATTTGAATACTAATAGACTTTTTAAAGGTTTTACAATGATCAGACTATAGAGAATAGCAGAAGAAAAGTATAATTGGGGAACCCTTCTGCTAGCCCAAGATCGTTAACTAAGATCGGAAGATTCAACTAAAAAAAGGAAGCTAGAAAGGAGAACTTGTTTATGGAAGAAGACTCTTGAATTGGGTTGTTCTTAGGTTCCTTACAAATGTCTAATGCCACCCCTATTTATACTTTTATAGGAATGCTTCTAGAAATTATTCTAGATACTTCTACAAGAAAAATCTAGATATCTTTATCTTCTAACTATCTAACAAGAATCTAGATATTTCTATAATTATATTTAAAAAGTCCACCTGGTTCTCCTTGAAATGACAGACTTTATATTTTTTTACTTTTATGAATCCATCACGAGTTAAAAGATCAAGTCCCTTGATTGTATTAATAATAGCAAAAATAATAAATGCTTAAAGTAAAGAATACAGATGCTTACGTGAAAACCTCTTTGCTTAAAAGAGAAAACAACCACGACCTGCCACACAAGATTTCTCAAACTCCGATAACTTCAAGCAACTTATGAGTACAGGCTCCAATAATAACCACCGTCTAACACCTCTATTAAAAGACATGATGAGTGGTAGATTTGCAGTCTTTTGAGGCCGATTTAGCTCAACAATTGGTGTCATTTATGCCTAATTATGTCCTATTCTAATGATATTTTGATGATTTACAACTATGAAGGCTAAAAGACAAGGCAAGGATGAATGTTTGAAAAAATGACCAAAAGTGTAAAAATAAATGTAAACTTCACATTGTTGATCGCCAAACAAGAAGCGCGAATCGTCTAATGGGTATGACCTCTCCCAAATTGACAGTGCACAACACTTGCATTAATTGAGGCAGGTCGGCGAACTCCAAATGGAAAGGCGACTCAACGTATGAGAAATGCGCATAGGTTGACCATCACCGAAAGTGACAGTATAAGGAGACAAATTGGAGGCTTGAAAGGTGAACAAGGTGGTACTCGGTGATACGCCGAATGTGAAAGGCAGACTTGAACGAGCTCGCCGAGGTTCAAACACCTGAAGCCTAGAGTAAGAAAAAAACGAGTTCGAGAGCAATCAACGATCTGCCCATTGTGATCGGCAAACCCGACTAATGTCGCCCAATGAGTAACGTATTGAGTTTTGGGCCAAATTTTGAGAAGCTATAAATAGCCCTAAGAGAGAGAAAAATGAGTTCACATAGCTAAAAGTGGGAAGATTGTGAGAAAAGTTCTGAATATTTGTAGAGAGAGAAACATTTTACCTTGTGAGAACACTTACTAGTTTTTGGGGTTTTCAACTTTGTTCTTTAAATTGATAAGTTGAAGTTGAATCCAAAGTGAGTTTGCTTGTAATTGCTTAATTTCATGTTACCCATGGCTTCTTTCATGAAAGGTGTAATTTCTTTGCATTTTATGATAGGTGGCCAAAACCCTAAGATCTAGGGGTGCAATTATGGGATTAGGTGTTGATTTAATGTAGTGGGTATTGTGCTATGCTCTATTTGTTGTTGTTCATACATGAATTTGGGCTAATTAGCATGAGGTTATCTTATGGGTTAAGGTTGCAAACTTAATTCCTACTTATAGTCTCTGGTCGATGCTCAAAGGAGATTGATTGGAGTGGGCAATTAGTCCAATACTATAAATTTAGGTTTGATGTTTGTAACTTGCTTGAAAATAGAGGTTATGCGTCAGATCTATTTTCCCTATTTCTGTATCGAAAGAGAGATTATTTTTTGCAACAAATTTTAAAGTGACAGAAAATTAATTGCAATCGCTAATAAAATATGAAGAAACATAGTTTTATTCATAAGTATTGTGGGTACAACTTTGTTCCTCCCTTGATTCTTCTATCATAAGATTTATCCATGATTCGAAGGCTATTAGTGGCATATTTTCCGAACTCTGATGATTTGGACTTGATTTATATAATCCAAGGGTTGTTAGTGGTATATTTCTCAAACTAGGATGATTTGGACTTGATCTTCATAACTCGAGGATCGTTAGTAGTGTATTTATCGAATTAAGATGATTTGGATTTTGACCTCTTTATGAATATTCCATGAATTTGTGGTGGAATTTTTGAGATTTCGATCTCTTTATGGAATTTTTGAGATGCATTTTCAAGGTAATAGAGTACCCTTTATATAGGCATGAACTAGGATTAAGGGTTGAGTAGACTCCAAGAATCCTAGTTGAAATTGAACACACCTTGTAGAGTCACAACTCAAATTAAACACATTTTGTAGTGTCCCATACAATTTCAATGTCTACAAATTCCCCCAGCTTCAAGGCTTGTCGGAGTGTAGACTTGTTGAAACTCAAAGATGAGGCTTGAAGTACTCATACTTACACCTTTGGGGTTTTGCGACATCATATTTGTAGATTTGATCTTTGAGAGAAGAGATGAAGGACAAATTTGGTCCCATGGGGCGTGCCAATTTGTTTGCAACAAATTTTAATGTGACTGTCACACCCCTTTTCGCGCACGGCGGTAAGGGTTTTTCCATTTTAAGTGACGATATTGATTTAGGGATTATTTTATTTTTTCGTAGTCGCCACTTGGAATTGACTCTTTATTTGGTCTGCGAACCAAAAAATCAGGTAAGGAATTTTGTTGTCCGAGGGGAAGGTATTAGGCATCCCTCGAGTCCTGTGGTTCTAGCACGGTCGCTTTTATTGAGTTATACTTATCTTGATACATTTTTGGATAATTTGTGTCTATATGCCAAAATTTGCTTATTTTTTAATTGTTGAATTTTTATTAGTCTTAAATCGGATGTATAACTGCATTCTCGATCTTGACATTTGGAGACATAACTGTCTTTCCCTCTCGAGTTCATCACACTTAATAATTTCAAATTACACCTCTTGGTTTGAATTAACAAAAAATAATTATTAAAACAATTTGGACAAGGTGCGTCACCGCATCCTTAAGTTTCTTTTAAGTATTTCAAAGAAAGATGTGTAACCACATTCTTAATTGAAACCGACCTTTAAAACGGGTCATATATTTTAATATTTTACCTATTACTAGACAGCTTAAGCATTTTATTAGTGATTAAATTACATTTTTACTATTTATATTCATGAATACCATTTAAAAAGTCTAAAATCTTAAACAAATAGAAAATTATTTCATATTCAAATTCGATATAGATGCATTTACATTTTTAGTATTCTTACAAGCTATGACAAAAGACATAAAAAAAATGTAACTCTTCATCTCTTAATTTTTCTAAAATAAGCATTTTTTAAATTTAGATAAATTTGACTAAACAAACTATTAGAATAATTCTTTCAGGCATTTAGCTGAATATAAAAAGCACTTAATTGATAGTAGCATATTGTACAAGATGGAAGATAACATAGACTAAAATAATGGGTAAGTATTTCAATATTATAGCATCAAAGTTCAACACACACAAAATTTGAGCAACTTCATAACATTTGAATCAAATCTTGTATAATCATGAAAATCAAATTATACAATAAAAATTAAATGGTACCTTTTGTGAGAATCAATTCACGAAAAGAAAATAATCTTAATAAGAAACCACGAAAGCAAGCCTCAAACTCAACCTTTGTTTGTGTAGTGTGAAAGAAAAATAAATGTTTGTTTTTTGTACGTATGTTGGTTTGGGTGGGTGTGTGCTGCGTTAGTAGTAAATGTTGAGGGTGTGTATGCATTTTTTTCGTTGGTGTATAGGTATGTGTTGTTGGAAAAATTAAAACAAATCTTTAGATCCCCTATTTTGTACGTTTTTATGTAGTAGGAAAATGTATAGTGTGTTGGTGATATGTGGGAATGAGGGGGGGTTTTTTCTTCTTCTTTTTTTGGCTGTACGTTTGTGTGTTGTGTGGGTTCTGTTTTTGTTTTTTTGTACGTTTTTTTGTGTGTGTTGCTTTTCTTTGCTGATTTTTTTTTTTCCGTGTTTGTGTTGTGTGTGTATAATATAGTAGTATGTAGTAGAGTGTGGGTAGTGTAGGTGGTGATGTATGTCTGTGTTGTGTCGTGTGTGTTGTGCAGGTGGTGTGAGGGGGGAAGTGGGGTGGAGTAATGTAGTGTGGGGGTAGAGTAGTGGGGTTAATGGGTAAGTATATAAATATAAAATGTAATAATTAAAAATATTAACTAATTATTTTATATTAATATAAATATAAGAAAAGTTAAATAGCTAATTAAAAAATATAATTAAGAAACACTAGTTTATTTATTAAATCTAAATTAAAAGAAAATATTTATTTTTTGTAATTTTCCATTTCTTTTTTAAACAATTAAAAATAAAACTTTCCTTAAAAAGTGATTATATTTTTGTTGTTTTCAAACATTTTAAAATAAACTTAATAAAATAAGATAAAAGTCAAAATATTTATTTTAGATTTATAAAATTTGTAAGCTCTAAAAATGGTGTAAAATTTTAGGTTCGGTCAGAAATTATGTGTCTACAATGACAGAAAATTAATTGCAATCACAAATAAAATATAAAGAAACATAGTTTTATTGATAAATATTTTGCGTACATATTTGTTCCTCCCTTGATTCTTATCTTATAAGATTTATCCATTATTCGAAAGCCGTTAGTGACGTATTTCTCAAACTCAAATAATTTGGACTTGATTTCTATAATTAGAGGGTCATTAGTGGTGTATTTCTTGAACTACGATGATTTGGACTTGATCTTCATAAATCGAGGACCGTTAGTAGCATATTTCTCGAATTAAGATGATTTAGATTTTGATCTCTTTATGAATATTTCATGAATTTGTGGTGGAATTTTTGAGTTTTCGATCTCTTTATGAATTTTTTGAGATGTTTTCAAGGTAATATAGTACCCTTTATATAGGCATGAACTAGGGTTTAGGGCTGAGTAGCCTCCAAGCAGGGGCAGCTTTGCCTTGTAAAAGTTAAGACATATGCCTTAGGCCCCCAATTTTGGAAGACCTCAAATTTTTACCAAGAACAAATTATATGTTATTTTTTTATTAAAAAAAAATTATTTATAATAAAAAGTATATAGTATATATTTTTTATTACATTTCTTTGCTAACATTCACATTATTTATTTTTTAAAACTCATTTTTGCTTAAAGTTTATGGGAAAATGCATAAGTACCCCCCCAGCTTATGCCCAAAATCCCTGAGACACACCTAACCTTTACTAAGGTCCTATTACCC
>JAJOOE010016979.1:0-18744 GCA_036250405.1 Solanum raphanifolium
AAAAAAAAAAAGAGAAGCAAAATAAGTATGGTTGCCTCTTTTATTTTTTCAAAAAGAAAAAAACTTCACGGACCATGCACACTTGATTTTTACTTTGATGAGATACTTCAATTACTCTTTTCGGATTCGGTATGTCTTATAAAAAGGTTTTATTTCAGAAGCTAAATCAAAATCATTTACGTCTGGTAAAAAACACTCTATAAACAAACTCTACCGCCACCATCATAACCTAGATTTGCCTTCGCTTTATGGTGGCAATGGCCACCACGGCTGTCAACCTACCTTCATCACTAGAAGGAGGTCAGCCAGAAACCTCATACATTCCTTTTCTAAAACCAAATTCATCCACTAAAAAGCCTATTCCGCTCAAACTTGTGACATATTTGCATGGAAAACCAAGAATCATATTGGAACAAGGGGAGGTGCATCAAATGATTACAATTATAATCTTGAGTATGATGTGATTGGAAAATTTTCATATGGATTGCCTGATAATCTAAGGAGACTAATCCCTAAACAATGCGGATTAAAAGGGGAATACAATATTGGATTGTTGAGTAACAAACATGTACTTATAAGGGCAACACTGTTGGAAGACTATCTGAACCTGTTATCGAAATCGTCCTTTTACATCATGATCGCAATTGGTCATACCAGATTAGAATATTGAAATGAGATCCTCTATTTGATCATGAAGAAGGAACTACCTCGAAAGTTGTATGGATATATTTTCTGATATTACCACCAAATTTCTTTGGAAAAGAGACTGTTTTGGAAGCAGCTATGGGTAAGCCGCTTCACGTAGACATGGCGACAAGGAATCAAATAAGACCAAGTTATGCAAGAGTGAAGGTAGAAGTGGATTCATTGGGGAAATTTCACAAATCCATAAACATTGGCCTGAAGAATAGGAATGGAGAAATTTTGAAAAATGAATCCGGATAAAATATGATTACGTTCCAAAATATTGCAATATGTACATGATATCAAGGAAATAATGAGGAACAATGCTATGTAGAACATCCTGAACTATACCCAAAGAAAGAGACTATTGACAAATTAGTGGCAAATAGAAATGCGGAGGAAAGAAAATTTAAGAAGATAGGTAACAACAAAGAGAAAGCGAATAAGACTCAACAAAACAAGACTGAGTTACGGGACAAAAGAAACAATACAGAAGAATTTCAGTTACAAAACAATAGGAAAGGTGAATGGAGAGGTAGCTACCACAGTAAAAATAATCAAAGGATTAGATGGAACAAAATGGAAGTTGTATCACACAATTAGTTTGAAGAACTGGAAATACAAGGAAGTTCAAATTGGAGCTACTAATAAACAACAAAACCCTCAATCATCAAATGAATGGGTGGAGGAAACATTTGAAAAAAAACACTCCAAATCGAAAAACTAATGGAGAAAAGGCACCAGGATCAGGTAGTAGGGGAAAAACTAACACAAGTTCAAATTGGAGCTACTAATAAACAACAAAACCCTCAATCATTAAATGAATGGGTGGAGGAAACATTTGGAAAAAACACTTCAAATCGAAAAACCAATGGAGAAAAGGCACCAGGATGGAAAAACTAACACAAGCAATAATCAAGGGAGTAGTATGCAAACACCGGATAATGTGCACAACATACCAAAAAAACTCAAAGATAAAGGCTTTGAGAAGAATCCTATTGAGGTAGAAGAGGAAAGTCAAGATCATACAAAAACACCTCACGGAAGTAATCACAACAACTCTGCAATTAGAGCAAGCAAGCATATCACAATGCCCAGAGGAGAAAACAGACAATTAGTGGAGGCATAAAATTTGTTTGAGAAAACAAAAGACCACATTTAGCAAAGAAGGAATATAAAAGAAGATGAGGACATGTAAGATAACATACAAAACATAAGCATGGCTGGGGATTTTTCGCCTAGACACACTGATAGCTTGAAGAATAGGGGGCGAAATGAGAGATCTACAATACCTTCATAGGTCCAAATAAGGAGAAGCAAAGACAGAGCAACAAATTGTAATCAATGAATACAAAAATGATTTTTTGGAACATTAGGTCTGTTTGCAAGACGAATGGAACTTAATAAAAGACATCAATATTCATCATTTTCGTAATAGTGATACCGAGTTGTCATTTTAGCATTTGAATATAGCTAAGTGTTATTCCGCTTGCTGATAAAATGTGTTGTTGCGTTATTGATCTAGTTTAAGCTATGTTTCGATCAAATCTCCCTCATGTTTTGTCATAGTTTACTGTTAATATTATGTCATTCTTAGAATATTTCTGGTTGAGTAGCATGCTCCAATACTTTCCAGTTGTATTTAATCATATTATTGCTTGAGTTTTGTAAATCTCAAGTCATGTTTGGTTATTATCCTTGAAGATCAAGTTTGTATGAATCAAATAGATCGATGATTAGTATAAAGCCCCGCCTCTCAAAAATGGTTGTATCTGTTCTTAGAAGCTGCCAAATATGTAATTTAGTACTACTTTGTGTGTATGGTTTATGTCTACTAATTATATGAATTAATACTACGTGTATGCCTTATTAATTGTCAAATGTTTTCTTATCATATACTAATTTGTATTCCTCTCTTTTCTTCGTTGTAAAACACTGTGAGAGTCTATTTGGACTCAAAATCTCCTTATTTGCATGCCAAGGGGCCATGGAGGCCCTAAACTCTCCCATCGAGTCGATTCTTTGGTCAATTGAAGCGGAATGGAAGCCAATATACAAATTTGGAGGCTGATATATAGGTCTTGAAAGCAAAAAAAAAAAATGCAAGAAATCGAGCAGATACATGTTGTATACATATGTATACATCAGTATACATTGGAAAAATAGTATACTCTGATAAACAGTAATTGTATATAGCGGATACATGGACGAAAATGGGCCAGGCTCAAAACAAAGTGCAGCAGTCTTAAAAGATTGAATTACTTAGATTAGGACAGGTTAAAGAAAATTGGGTCTGCCGACTGTCGGCCCAACAGTTTGAAATTTGGGCAAGGACCCAAGCTTATGACCTCCTTTCCCCTTTATTTTATTTGATTATTTCTTGTTAAAATAACTTTATTTATTTGGTTAATTTCATTAAATCTCCTAAAGATGAATCACTTTTGACTATGATAATTTATTTAAATGAACTTATTTAGTTAGCTTTCTTTACTTAGTCATTTTTTACAAAGATTAGTATCTTTTCTTAAAATAATTTCAAGTGTTTTATATGTTTATTTCTTTTCAAAAGATTTCTTTTAAATATCTTAATTAATTTTCAAAGTTAGTCAAAACTCTTAGTCAAATTGTAGGTCAACCGTGAGTTAGCGGTCACTTCAAGTGCCTAACACCTTCTTGAAGTATAAATTTGAACCCCGAACCCCTTTGGTATTTTTCAAATGATTTCTTTTGTTTAAGTCTTTTGAAAATTATAATTTTTCTTAATTTCTTTCATAAATTAAGTGGCGACTCTTCTATAAAATTGGTTTTTCTTTTTAAGTTAAGTTAAATTGATTTTTTTATATAAATAAGTTTTTATTTTTTTTCTTCGTAAAACATAGGGTATTAGAGTTTACTCAGCATGAAGCTACAGATTTTACAAGTTGTATCTGCAATTGTGCTCTCATAGAACTTACGACAATAGGAAGTAAATTCACTTAGTGGAATGGGAGACTGGAAGAGGCGGGCATTTTTAAAGGATTGAACAGGGTATTAGTCAATCAGGATTTCATGAAAAAATTTCCCTCATCCAAAGCGCAATACCTTATCAGACGTTGGATCATGCACCATAACATATGATATATAATAATAATAATGAGAAGTGGCTAAGAGTATTATCATGGCAGAACAAATTTCTCACTTTTGGTGGTAAGTATATTTGTCATCAACATTAAATCCTCCTAAACCTGTGATTAGGAAAATACATCAAATATTTACAAAATTCTTTTGGGGTAACACGGGAAGTCTAAAATGGAATCATTGAGTAGCTTGGGAGGAAATGTGTTACCCTAAAAAAAGGAGGAAATGGATTTAGATCACTGCATGATGTTTCTAGTGCTCTTTTTGCAAAGCTATGGTGAAATTTTAGAACTCTGGCTACCTCACTTTGGAGTAGATACATGAAAAATAAATATGCAAAAAACTTCATCCTACAATGTCAGCAACTCAGGTGCATCTCATGTTTGGAGAAAAATGGTTGCAACAAGAGAAGAAGTAGAACATGATATATGGTGACAACTTAAGTTAGGAAATTCAAGCTTCTGGTTTGACAATTGAACAAAGCAAGGAGTTCTATATTTCACACAAAGGGAGATGACATGAGAAAAGAAAATTTAAGTGGATAAATTCTTGATAAACGGAGAATGAAATGTTAATAAGCTCATGGAATGTGTATCACCTTAAATGACTGCACATATTATTTATAATATCAAACAGAGCTCGAAGTGGAGGATATTGACAAGGCGTGGTGGATGGAAAATTCAAAAGGGATCTTCACTATGAAGTCAGCATATCATATTTATGAGAAGTTGTGGAGCTGATTTGGAGTGGGTGAACTATTTGTGGATAAAAGGTCTTCCTTTTAAATTGCTTCCTATCTTTGGAGGGTTTGGAGGAAAAGAATTTTCACTAATTATAATCTTAAAAGAATGAAGATGCAAATAATCTCCAAATACTATTTTTGTGTAAAGGGAGAAATAGAGAAAAGACACATTTATTTCTAATAACCCCCATAGCCCAAAAGCTATTGAGGTAGTTTGCTTCATGTACAAGGTTCAATATTGAAAGCTTGCATCTACAAATGATTATCAAATGGTGGGAACTAAAAGAAAATACAAAGCTTTAACATATTTTAGCGATGATCCCTGCTATTATTATGTGTTAGCTATAGAAGAGGAGGAACGCAAGAAGGCATAGAAAGGAAACTTCGTATCATAAGATGTACTATCAATGTGAATTGATTGTTCACCATGTTATTAAGGTGAAGTTCCCTTGGATGACAAACATTCCACATCACTGGAAAGGTTTGTTTGACAAGCTTAAGGGATACAAACCTATTCTCCATTACTTGTTAGTAAGATGGAATCGTCCGGAAAAAGACTGAGTTAAGTGCAACAGAGATGGCGCCAGTAAAGGAAATCTAGGGTTAAGCTCTTATGATTTTTGTATAAGAGACATCAAGGGTGACTTGATATATGCAGAAGCACAAAATATTGGAATAACTATCAACATGGATATGGCAATCTGGAAGACTTTGAAATATTGTTTGAGTTATGACATTTCTAATATTAAGTTGGAGATTGATTCTTTAAATTTAAAACTTATTATTAGAGGGGAATGGAAAATCCCATGGGAGATGGTAGAGAAGATAGAGGAGATTATTGAGTTAATGGGGCAACTAAATGTACAAATATAACATAGTTTAGAGAAGCAAATCAACTAGCTGACTATATTGCTAACACAACTATCAATCAAAAGGTCAAAAACAGTTTCATAACTTCAGTCAACTAGCAAGCATGGAAAGAAAAATTCTAAACATAGATAAAAGTGGAGTTCCCACCATCAGAATTAAAACGAGGATGATAGTTAACAGACAAGGTCAAGTATGAAAGATAAACACATAAAAGCCATAGAGTCTCACAACTATTACATACACAAAGCAGTTTGTGGCTATTAGAATTCAAAATAGTTGTGAGAGTACTAGTTAGCCTAGGCTATGTCACTAGAAATAAATGGACACCAGAAAAAAAGTGAGGGTTGTGGAATCGAATCTACAGCATCGAACAATATGCATCTAAATGAGGATTAGAGAAAAAGAGGTCTGGGAGCATCTTTGTTATCGTCATTGTCGCTTAAGCTAAAAACATAGTTGGGTCAATCATAGATAGAAGGGAGGAGATATAATGGGAAGGAGGGATAAAACCATACTTGCACAAAATCTCGAAGATGAAATACAAGGTTCAAACCCTCTATCGAGCTTTACCTGAGATCAGAAAACCTCCACCGAGATACACACCTAAAACGGAAAATGAGGAGAGAAAGGATAAAAAATATAAGGAAAGACATAAGGACAAAAAAATTACTTATGCATGCTGAGCATGAGACAACACACTACTTGATGATGAGATAGTTGGACATCCACAACGCCAAGAGACGGAAACTCAAATTTGGAGTGAACACAAGAAACATCCTCAGCGGCGGAGACAAGGAGAGGTGGAGATTGAAAAGGCTGAGGGGCGGATTAGGAAACCCTATAAAATAGGATTAGGATTAGTCTTTTATTCTATTTCCGGCCACTTTTGAGCCAAATGGATTTGTAATGCCTATTTTATGTTGGAATATTTTTGAACAATTATTCTCAATAAGCGGACCTTGAGTCCAGAAGTTAACTTTTTTTAAAAACTATATAATCAATTTTCATTTTTTATTGCATTAAAAGTTAAGTAAAAAGATAACCAGTAACTGTAGAAAAATATAAGTTACTGCATATGTAGAAGTTATAACCATTTCTAATTTAAAATTGTAATATAGGTTTACTGAATATGAAAAAAATTAAAAAATATTTGTTATCGTGAAAATCCACCAAATTCATGTGGAGGGTAACTTTCATTATTTTGGTTCACATCCAATTTTGTTTTTTGGGGAACTTACAAATATACGCAATTTAAGATATCATAATCTCTAAAATTTCCTACCATTTAAATTAATTACAAAATCTTCTCTTTTTTACTTTTCTCTCTCTTCACCTCCAGATACATCCTTCTCATTCTCCATACACCACGCTTAACTCCCCCAAAATCACGCCTACAATTTCCCAATGTATCAGTCCTTTCTTCTAACTCAACAATTTTGAATTACAACTGTGTTATTCTAGAACTTATCATCAGTTTCAAATTCTAAAAAAAGTAGAAGAATTTCTTCATCATCTATTATGTTTTCAATATATCATAATCTTGAATTAAAATAGTTTCAATTTAGTGATGTAATGTATCCGCGAGCAATAAAGATATTGTTCCTCATGAGTTTGATTCAGATACGGATGATTTTGTTGAATATATATCCAAACACTGCAATGATCCTTTAATGATGAAGAAATTGCAGACTGCGAAATTATGAAAGGATGATAATTCTAGTTTGAAATCACTGGTTGCAAAAGCTTCATAAAGGGGGGGGGGGGGGAGTCGAGGGTGTTACTACACGACCTTCTCTGCCTAAGATTCAATTTTTAATGCATCTGCTTGATATTTATTTATTTACTTATGCATCGTGTTTATTTTCAACTATCAGATACATTACAACTTTGTTGTGTACAATGTATCGAGTACAAATCTTATTGTTGATACATAACCCCAATCATCTTAAACATAAATCAGTATTAATCATGCTCATAATTATGTATCTAATATATAAATATTAAAAAAGTCGAGGGTGTTAATACTACACTGCCTTCTCTACCCAATGTTCAAATTTCTAATATATTTGGTTGACATTTGTGTATTTACTTATGTATCATATTTATGTGTTAACCATCAAGTACATTACAACTTTGTTTTGTTCTATGTATAGTGTACAAATCTTATTGTTGATACATTACTCCAATTATTTCAAGCATAAATTAGTATTAATCATGTTCATAATTATGTATCTAATACATAAATATGAAATATTTAATTATATTTTAGTAACTGATACATATGCCCACTGTTATTTATCTAATAAGGCTATGTATCTTGCTATGTATCTGAAAAGGAAATATTGTCCCCAACAACGATTTCATCGCTATTGAACAATTTGCTTGAACTATTTTTAAATTTTGAATTTGTTACGCATTATTTGGGATTGAATAGCCGTGATTTAAATGTGACTGAGTGAATTATGGGAGGATTAATTAATTTTCCGTTATTTTCCTTTTTTTTAAAAGCAACCTAATCTTAAGTAATGTATCATTTGCAATGTATCTGAGAACAATAAAAGATTTAAAATTTTCATGATTGCGAAAACTTCCAGAATAAAATGTAATTAGCCCCCAAATGCATGTGATTTTATGCACTTAATACATTTTTTAGTAGTAGCATTTATTTCAAGAAATTAATGGATGATTATTTTGTTCCAAACATATGTTGTAAATTCAACATTCAACCTCCTCATATGACTCATATTTTATTTAGGTAAGAGTTCACAATACTATTGGGGTTCATCTACTGCAACGAAAATATATATTGGACCTTTTGCATCGATTTGGTTTGGCCTAAGTGAAGCATGTCAAAACTCCTCTTCACAATAAGCTTGAGTGACGTTCTGTGTATACCCAACTTCTTGATAATCATTTTGTTATCACAAAATGGTTTGTAGTCTTCAGTATTTATCCTTCAAACGACCAGATATACAATATGTTGTAACTATGGCTTCACTATTTTTGCATCAACCTCATCTTGTTCATTTACAAGTTATTAAGCGAATCTTCTGTTATCATAAAGGAACCGGTTTGCTCACATGGGTTGCAACTCTACAAAAATTCTTCCAACTTCTTAACTCTATTCTCACACTTCGACTGGGCAGAATGTACAACAACTCGTCGCTCTACTTCTGTGTTTGCATTTTACTTGGGAGTAATTTGATATCTTGGTCTACAAAGAAACAACCAAATGTTGTACGCTCAAGCACAGAAGTTAATTATTGTGTTCTGGTTGTTTCAACTACCGATGCTATATGAGTACAATTTCTTCTAAATGACTTGGGTATATATCTTCGCATTCCTATACTTGCAAAATGTGATAATATTGAAGCCATTCATCTTGCACATAATCCGGTCTTTCACTTCAGAACATATTGCTTTGAACTATCATTTTATTCGTGAGAAGACTACCCAAGGTGACCTTATTGTTTCTTATATTCCCACCTCACAACAACTTGCAAATATTTTTACTAAATGTGTCTCTATTACAAAATTTAAGGACTTTTGAGTCAATCTTCATGTTCGTTCCTCCACTTCAAATTGAGAGAGGGTAACAAGGATATTATTGTAAATATATTCTAAAGAATCATGTACTTATAATTGTCTTATAAATAACATGTGTTCAAGCCTTTGCTATTCATGCCGACCTTTGTTATACTTGGCTATTATTTTCTCTAATCTCTCTGTAACTTAACACAACTTCAATGAACATGAATTAATTACTTAGTTTTTTTATATTGGTCAAATACATACTTTTATACCTAATAACTTTCAAGGGTAAAATAGAAAAAATAGCACCATTTATGCATTGATTTATGAAATAACAAATATTAAGGAACATCTATTTTTAGTAAGGACGACATGTAAATAGGAACTAGGAACTGAGAGAATAGTACTGAATTATGAGTACAAAAGTCTTCCACTTTTATTACTCTTTGAATGAGAGGTTTGTAATTTTGTGCCACATGTACAGATACGATATTAAAAGTAAAAATCACACAAAATTCATAGTGTTAAGAGTTAATTATAGCATATCCCCATTCTTTCCCAAATTATAAAAGTCCCTTAAAATTATAAGATCTCAGATACATCAGGAAACCTGCGGATACATAGGTGACGGATTGTGAATAATACATTACTTAATGGGATGAATGTATCTGAGAGGGGAGGGATGTCTTCAAGAGGGAATAAGGATGTATCCGGGGGGAGGGGGATTTTTGTGTATCCGAAAGGGGATTTTTGTAAATTTTTAAAGGGTAGAAAATTTTAGAGATTATGGCAAAATAAGATGTGTATTTATATAATTTTTCATATTAAAATCCTATTGATTCCTGAGCTGTGGGATAAAGTAGGTCAGATATTTGAATTATCACTTAAATAAGGGAAAAGACATAAAATCCCCCATGAACTTGTCCGCACAACTTACTTTAGCACTTTAACTATACAAGTGTTTCTTTACCCCCTAATTTAATTTGAATTGAATTTAATTACCCCTTAAAGAGTGATGTGGCAAAATTTGTATCACCAACTTTTCATAAGCGCGTGAGAAAGAAAAAGACACCAAAAAACTGACACATATCATCTTTTTATTGGATAACATACTTAATAACTTATTTTACTAATTTTAAAAATCTTATTTTGAATTAACTTTTCTCTCTCTATATTTCTTTTTCTGCATCTTCTTCTTCATTTTTTTTTCTCTTCTCATAACTCCTTCTCTTTTTTATTCTTTTCATTTAGTTCAAGTAAACATTGACTTCCAAATATGACTTTTTCCACATTTCTTCTTCTCCTTTTCTTTTCTATTTTTAATCGTTTCATTCTTTTTTTACAAAATTTTTGGTGTTTGATTCACCCACCATTTTTGACATCAAAGAAGATTATTAGATCTATCAGTTTAAAGCGTTATCAGAATGAAGTTGACTTCCATTAAAAAAAAATCGAAGATATTGTTGGCAAAAGATTAACTATGGAGATTTCGCCCAATTCATTAATAATTTTTCATTTTTATGCAAATAATTTTTTAAATTTTTGAGGAAGGTGGTATTGTATAACTAAATTGAAAATGCAATTGAAATTTGAATTATAGTTTGTATATTGAGGAGTAAATTCATTGATGGGTTTAATTTTTGGCTCAATATTTTAAAAAAACAATTATTATGGAGATTTAAGCAATTAATTATGAATTTTGTTAATGTACACGTGGACAAATGAAAACGCGTGTGACTCAACAACACTCAGCCTTCAACTGGGCTAGTGATGGGAGGGTTGAAAAAAATCATTTAAAAGATGTTAAAGGGGGTATATAAACACCCGTGTAGTTATGATAGTTTTGTTTAACTTCTTGTTAATTTGTTCAATAATTATACATAATATGATGTCTTCTTTAAACTCCTTTTTCATACTCCTACAATCAGTACATTTTTGTTTGTTGCTAATATTGCCGAGTCCAACCTGAAAAATAGAAGTGACATTGTTTTGGTTTTATTTGCTCATTTGACCACAAAAAAAAATATGTTTTTGCACATCTCTTTATTTTCCTAGAATATAGTTTTATACCACCTAAAAATAGCAAAACAAGCCACTCTTTTTTTTTCTCTTATTCACCAAAAGTAGTTCTTCCTAAGCTCTCTAGTCTCTACATTTAGCAATAAAGAATCTTATACATCAATAATAGTGGAGTGGTTAACTGGTTATAAGTACTCCTTAATTCTTGACCAAAGATTTCGGGTTCGTGTCTCTCTAGATACAAATTCCTCTTTGTTAGGGAGTGTTTTATCCTAAGGACTTTTCGATGCGAATTTAGATTTAGTCGCACGTGAAAACAAAATCTTGTATGACAGATATGAAGCACTAAGGCAAATTTGAGATCTCTTGTCTTGTCCAATGAAAAGATTTGATGACAAATGTGTTGATAAATCATCTCATGAATATTCTTTAGTTGGTAAAGGGTTAATTCTCCAACATTATTTGGAAGAATGGCCTCCTCTCTTAATAGTACTACTTTGACCCATAGTCCAAAAAAAAAAAAATGATGGAAATCATCTCATCCTTAATTAAGGATACAAGTAGGGAATATGTGAATCGATTATATATAAAAAAAAATACTCAAGAAGTTGAAGAGTACATCTGTTGACACCCAATTTTGGACCTCCACAATATATATTAATCATCGAGCTTCTTAAATTTCAAACGATTTGAAATAATTAGTTTTTATAAAGTTCAAAATATTTTCAAGTTACTTTTAATTAATTTTATCATTTTTATAATTTTTAAGTAATGCATATGTTTATATATAAATTTGTATATAATTAGTATATCTTATAAATATTCAAAAATCGTCTCAAAAAAAAAAGATTTTGTTTGTTTGAATATTTACTAATTAGTTTAGTTATACAATAGTTTATATTTTTGAATTAATTAGTTTATAACTAAGTTAATTATTTTATTTCGTTAAGATTGAAAAGCTTGTTAATTAATTAATAACAATTCATCTTATTTTAAATTTTTCCTAATTTACCCAATTACACCAATACAATTCATGTGGTTATTTTCTCAATTCAAATTGACCACAATTTGGTCCAAATTACTACCATCAAATCCAATCCTCTCGACCCATTATTATTTTTTCAATTTCCAATTCAACATTACAACAACAAGGAAAAATTACATAAGTGAAGGTCTTTTATTTAATAATTACCACTTTTAAGTATACTTTTAATTTATTACCATTTTTGTCAACTTTTAGTAATACTTACTTAAAACACTTTTGTTCCTTTAAACTTAGCAAAAAGTGTTGTCATTCACAACTTTTAACAATACTGCTATTCAGCCAAATTGTTATATATGGTTAAAAGAATAATGTTGACAAATATCGTAAATATTTTTTAAAAAGTGTACACTTAAGTGATTTTCCCTTACAACAATTCCCATACACATTGTTCCAGCCCACCAATTGCCAACCAAATCAGCCCATCCAAATATAATCAGCAGCCCACTCTTAATTTAATATTCATTTTCCTATATTCCCAACCCAAAAACCCATCACAATAACAACAGCAATACAAGATACATACCAGCCGACCCACATCGTTTCTTCTTCTTTTTTCACGCGTACCAGACGACCCCTGCAATGTTCAATTCAGAAACGACGAGAAAACCCAGCAACTCTGCGACCCAGTCCAGCTCCAACAAACATAATTCTCACGGCGATAGACGGAAGCAGTAACGGCTCCAACACAGTGAGCAGCACTCAATTTTTTGTCGCCTTCCTCCCACGTCCCTTTCAATTTGTACAACAGAGCAGCATAAAGCAAGCACGCGGCTGTCCCCATTTCCTCTTCCGGAATGGGGCAAAATTTTCAGGAAAAGTATGTCTCCCTTCAATGGTGAAAGGATTTTGAATTCGAATTTGAAATGGCAAAAATTTCATCCGGACTTCCCCCAATCTACCCTAATAATCCCCTATATATATTCTCTTCTTATTCTTGTTCGAGGGGATTTTTTTTTCTTTTGGTAGAAGAACGTTAGAAAAAGAAGGGGATTTTTAGTTGGAAATTTTGGGTTATAAAAATTGTTAGCAGAGAACATTGAGAATTAGTCAAGTATTGGGAGGAATTTGAGTTGATTCAAGAAAAAGGATACATAAGAATACCTAGGTTCTAAGGCAAAACATACTCAAAAATCAACGAGTAATAAATAGTATATTCAGGTGTCGGTTTCTTTTTCGAACACAACCTTTTTGCTGCTCGTTGGAATCCTCTGGGTCGGGTTTGGGTGGTGAAAGTTCGTTTCCGTCTGGCTCGTAATCTCAGTTCCTGCTCGGCCAAAAGGTAAAATTCTTTCTCTTTTATGATGCTTTTTGTCTCTTTTCCGTCTTCGAAATGAGATTCATGTGTGATGTCTGCTTGATACTAGCTGTAAGTACAGTCTTGAATGCATTCAGCTCTTCGCGCGATGTAATATTCTTTCGTTTTGCTTCCTTCGAATCATGACAGCGAATAAGGGTCAAATGTTAGTTGAAGTTTTTACTTAGTATGCTATGGTGTTGGTTTGATTCATTGTTTTACTTGCATAATAATTTGATTGGTTCTACTCTTAATAGCTTAGCGTTTCGGTTGAGATCTTGACAGCATGAGTTGTGTCCCTTGGTTTCTCCTATGTTTGTTTTTTCTTTGAGTTAATATAATATGAAGGTAGTTGTTGTCTCCTCTATTGTTTCTTTGAGTATCTGTCTGTTGTTCCATAAAATGGGTAAAACGTTAATATTTGGATTAGTTTCTATCACTTTTGTCACTGTGTAAATACTCTCATTTCAAGTCTGCTCCTTTCTCCTTTAATTTTTGTTGATAGCTTAATTGAAATGTTGTTCATTCATAGTCTAGTGTTGTTCGTCTTCAGTCTGAAATTATGTTTGAATACAGATTGATTTATGTTAAAGGTGTTCTTTATCAATTTAAGCTAATTGTTATCTGAAATATGGTTGCTATCCATGGTTACTAGTTAGCTTAGTTCAATCATGTTTTCTTTCGAGTTCGTTCGGTTGATGCAGAGGTATTCTGCCTTTTTTTTTAATTCTTATAGTCCTTGTTAGCATGATTTATCAACCAATTGACCCATTGTCTCTCCATGCCAATCGAGGGTAATTTTCCTTGATATTGCTCTGATTGTTTAAAAATAAAGTTGATGAGATGGTGAAAGATTTATCGTTCCATCTAATTTGCTTCTCTTAATTATTATTATTTTTTAGATAGAAATATTCCATGATTTATGATCCAATCTTATACTTACTGTCAAGTTAGTGTTAATAAGGATTGTGAATTGGTTAACGTATTTTCTTTAAAAAGTATTTTACGTTTTTGGTCTGATTTAGACCGAATAGGTTCTCATTCTTTTTTTTCTCATCTTTTTTACATGTGAATTTGGTATGGCCAAGTTCGGATATGGACTCCCTTCATTTCCCCTCCTTGCATTTCGGTATGAGTTGAAACCCAACAACTTCTCGAGTCAGCCTCATCTTGTTCAAAGTGAAAGGGAAGCTAATGCAAGCCTCCAAAAGCTCAAAAACGAGTTGTATGCCTGATGTATACAGTTGTATACACTAGTACACATGATGATATACAAATTTTGAAAATGCAAGACAAGACCCCCAAGATCAAAGACACGTGATTTGCAAGGGCAAAATAGGCCCAAAAGCCTTAAACAATTTCAGCAGGTCCAAGATTTGGGGAATTTGGGCCTTTGGCCCAAATTCAATATTTCCTTTCCCTCTCTTATTTATTTTATGTTGTATTTGACTAACATTTTGATTATTTTATGATTTAATTTAATTAAATTCCCAAAGATGGCCATTTCACTTTATTTTATACATTAAAATTAAAATATTTATACTTAGCTTTATTTTATTATTTTTTGTCAACTCTTGAAGTTACTTCCCTTTAGAATGACTCCCTTTAGTTTATTTCCTCAAAAACTAATTGGTTAGAAAAATGATAGTAATAAAATAAATAAATAAAAAATGAATGAGGTCTTTTGTTTAGTCAAAATTTCAAAATTAGTCAAAATCATTTTTAGTCAAATCGCCGGTCAACCGCAAGTTAGCGGGCATTCCGAGGGCCTAACACCTTCTCGGAATGTACATCGAACTTCGAACCCTTTTATTTTCAATTGATTTTATCTGTTTAAATCTTTTGAAAACCTTAAGTTTTTTTTCTTGATTTTTACTAAAAAAATTAAGTGGCGACTCTGTTCCTTTTGGAAATTCGATTTCTCTTAAATCATAAGTTGAATCGATTTTTCGAAAACTTAGTCATTTTTCTTTTATTTTATCTTTTCGAGTAAAACAGCATCAATATATTATTTACATATTAGTATAATAAAAAAATGTAACAACACTCTTATGCTAAACTATTAATATTCAAACTTTCAAATTGGTGTTTGCCTTTGGTGGTAACATAAAATACTAGTAGAAAAAAAGAGAGTTTAATTTGTGCATATTAAATAAATATTAAATTATTACTACTAAAGTTATATCTGCTCAACTTACTTTAAAGGTATATTTGACTTTTTTCATTTATTTTTCCATTATTTGGAGGGTACTTTACTTATGTTGATTCCACAAAACCAACGATGCTAAAGTTTACTAAAACAATATGCTATGTTACCATCAATATTTGTGTTTGATGGTAATTAATAAATATGTTTTTATCCTTAATTAGAAATCATAAATTTGAATTGTGAAAATGAAATTATCTTTGATAATAAACGTTTAACCCTCAAAGTAGGATTTTTCACTACGAACCAAATTATTGAATCCCAAAGCAAGTGGCCTATATGGAGTGAAATTTTTTACTAAGTAAGTAAATCAATTATTACTAAAATTTGAGAGGAGTGGTAACTATAAATATCCTCTCATCATTAATTAGACATTTTGAATTTGAACGATGAAAATAAAATTTTCTTTGGTAGAAAGTGTTTAACCTTCAAGGTAGAACTTCTCAATGCGAATCAAATTAATCAAACCGCAAAATAAATATCAAATATAAAATGAAAAACTAAAAAAAAAAAAAAAAAAAAGACGCTAAATTTCAAAAGTCAATTGTTTTTAAAAGACTTTCAATTAATTATATGATTGAAGAGTTGTATTGCTGTTGATACTTATAGTTGATACTTACGTTTGGTATTATTTCCTCAATTTCAATTTATTTGTTTGATTTTAATACAAAATTAAAAAAAAAAAAAAAACTTTCAACTTCTAGTTTCAAATTAAAGATTTGTACTAATCCTCTTAAATTCTGTGGTCTTACACATACAACAAGAAAAGTAGAATAAAATAATTGTACAAAAAAAAAAAAAAAGAGAAAAAATCATTTTTTTTAAGAGTTAAGTGTCAAAAAACACTTAAAATATTCATTTTCTTTTAATTTCACACTTAAACTATTTGAAATGTATGTATTACACCCTCTCTTTTAAAAATAAAAAATTACCACTTCAATTTCCATGTGAAAAACTATTTCACTATAGTAAAAAAAGTGGCAACCATAACTAACATATATAACAATTCCGGCTGAAAATATAAATTGAAACACATAATTTTACTCTTTAGAAAGCAGTTGAAAGAAGCCATATGGATGAAGAAATAAAAACGTGTCAGCCAAAAAAGAAGAAGCCACATGGATGAAAATTCAAGGTCCAGTCTAACGTTTAGATTAGATGTGTTTTTCAAACAATAAGTAGTAGTTTAGGTGTGTTTTTCACGCTCCTAATAGTTTAGTTATAAAACTCAAAAAATAAGAATTGATCAAATATGTTTTGACACTTACCTTTTTTTTCAAAAAAAAAAAAAACATAATAAAATAAGATAAATAAATTAAAATGGAGGGAGTATCAATTTTATTGCATAATATTTATTTGAATAGTTAAGATAAACACAGGTGTAGTTAAAAATTTGAACCAAACCAAATATGAATTGTCAAGGAAAATCATAATATATTATTTTTTTAAAAGAGTTAGGAATTATTGATGAGTCATGGGTTTAAGTTTTCCTATTGACAAGTGACAACTACTCAATTGGAGTAGCAAAAAATCATTATAAAATAGCAAGGTTGATTTGATAGTTAGTGGAGCCTGGCAGTGGCGTAGCAAAAAATTTCATCAAGGGTGTTCAAATATTTAATAGTAATTTTTTTTTTAAAAACGACGATTTAAATTATCAAAACAAATAATCAAGTTAAACAATATTTAATTAAATATAAGAATATTTTTAATAGAATTACAAGTGTATAATTCAAAACTAACATAAGACAAAATAAACTACTATTGAAAACATAATTTAAATATATTATTGATCTACCGTTGATTCTTTATTTGGTTGACTTAGAGAAGTCGATTTTTTTTTTCGTACTCTATTATAATAATTTCTCATGTCCATTGAAACTTGAAACTAAAATATTAAGTTGGTTATTTTTGTTATAAAATAAGAGAAAGAGAAGAAAAAATAGAGAGAGAATTATTAAGATTCTATTCTTAATAATATTGTGATATAATTTGGGTAAATGAGTCTCCTAGAGAAAGAAAACAGTATTCCACAAGGAAAAAGTATTAAAATTTAAGAAAATCTTAAAGGTATTAAAATTTAAGGAAATAATTCAATTTTAATTGAAAAAAATCCACAAGGAAAAAGTATTAAATTTAAGGAAATCTTATTCCACAAGGAAAATATATTAAAATTTAAGGAAATAATTCAATTTTAATTGGAAAAAAAAATAGTTAGTGGAGGTAAGATTCAAACTTGGATCCCTGAAGCCAATCATAACACTGCTAACCACCAAACTATTGAACATTTACATTAAGTTTACACATATTTATTTACTTAATTAAATTCAAGAAGTCAATATAATTACAGAAAAATGAAACACGGTTCGCGACGGCTATTGTCAACTCAACTACGCCTTACTTTGTTATTTTAAGGTGTTCAAATTCTATATATACCAATATACAGTCAAAACTTTACGTGTATATATAGTAAAAAATTTCGACGAAGGGTGTCCCTGGAGCCTACGTGGCTCCGCCCCTGTGCCTGGAGAAGATAATGTGTAGTATTGTGTACGTAAATCTTATTATTATCTTAAAAAATAAAGATATTATCTTCGATAGATCCAAAATTAGAATATTAATATTTATTTACAACCTAAAAATCACTTAAAACTTGAATTTGTTAAAGAAAAAGATGAGAATGAGAAAGTTATATCAATTAGAAGAAGCAACATAATTTTGAAGAGTAAACTATTAACTTCTAAAAATCCATTTGAAGTTTATTTAAAAGTAGGCAACACAAAGCAAAACACTCCACGCCACTAGGATGTGCATATAAGTAATTAAAAAATATAAATATAAACTATTCTTCAGATGGTTCATCAACATAAAAAAAGAAAGGAAGGGGAAAATATGATGAAAAGTGATCAACTACTCAGTACTCACAATCAAATAAAATAGGAAAGAAATCTTAAATCATAAATATAAAAAAAATTGCATTTTATATGTAATAAGAAGATTTTAATTTTTAAAAATGTATAGTTGATTCTTGAAGATTTTGATAGAACTAAATAAACAAGGCGTCATGCAAAAGCTAACAAATCAAACATTGAACGGTAATAAATTAAATAACAAAGAAAAATATATTAAACGTGGCATAATATTTTAATATGATTTGGTCAATTGACCCACATATAAGAATATCGATATAAAAAGAGTATAAAAATATTGAGAAAATATAACGGGGGGGGGGCCCC
>JAJOOE010016982.1:0-17719 GCA_036250405.1 Solanum raphanifolium
CCCCCCCCCCCCCCCACCGCCGCATGTGCAAAAGAAAGGTGGGGTTAAAAAAGAGACAAATATTTGGAAGAGTACTAAAAATGTTCCAATTCATGAAACATGGAGGACTATTAGTGCTCCATGTTACAAGAGAAGGACTATTTTGATACTTAACTCAAACATAAAGGACGATTTTGATCCTTTTCTCACTAATAGTGTCCTAGCAGTTTACATTTTAAAATGTCGACAAAACTTAGAAACGTTCTGGTATTCAAGTTTTTGAGTAAAACCTTTCAACGGATTATTTTAGATTTTTTTTTTAATCAACATAACTTAATGATATTAACAAATAAATGGAGGGGGACATAAAGCCTAACCTCCTTTTACATCTTAGGACAAGAAAGATCCTATCTTATTAAGGTTCTTGATCCAGAGATCTTAACAAAATAAAACAATTATACTAATGCATTTAAACTACAATTGTTAATGCATATAAATAAAAGTATTCAAGGTGGATCAAATTGCCAGGTGTTAGTCTTCTTGGCTCTTCTTCGAAAGGTGGAAAAATCCAATTTATTCATCCTAAGAAGACCTTCAGTACTCACTTTTGGAAGATCCACTTCTTGCAAAAAATCTTCGGATCTTGAATTTGAGTGGCATATTTTGCTAGAGCATCTGCCACTTCATTCATGCTTGGTCTAGTTTTATTATTTGTAGCAAAATCCATAGAAAGAGGAGTACCGAGGGGCCTTAGTTCCAAGTATGACAATGGAACGGCAAACTTGGTAGCAAGGGCAGATCTAGATGCAGCCAGGGGTTGGGGTTCACTCAAACTCCCTTCGTCGAAAAATCACACTATATATAAGATCAAATTATGATTTTATGAATATATATATTAAAATGAACCACCTAAAAACAAGTAAGAAGTTTAGATCAATGGATAAAGGAGTTCAAGAATTGGCCCTATGTCATGGGTTTGAGTCCCACGCGCACACAACCATCTTATTTGACAATGAAAGCATAGTGTTTGGGTGTTTGGGGGGGGAGGGGTTGGATGTTGCCTTAGACTTCAATTATTTCCAAACATCCAAAGAGAACACCATCAAATGCTTCTTTGAAATAAATCTCCCACAATGGAAAAACCCTTTTTTCTAGAAACTCACCACTATCTTCAATTTTTACAACCAAATAAAAAGGGAAATAAAATTATATAATACATAAATTTGCTTTTTAACTTGTCCTGATCTTGTATTTATGTCTTTCAACTTTAGGTGTTTACTAGTAGACACTTATAATACTTGTATATATAAAATTGAATAAGTAGACACATACATTGTATAATATACGTAAAATGTCACGTAGGGCATGAATTGTTATGTAAGATGTCACATAAAATAAGTGTGTCTACATGTTCAACTGGAGTACGGGTCGTGTCTCAGTCCCATGTGGCCGATCATCCGAAAAGACCAGCTAAGCACCACTGGCTTGGTCAGCCTTTACCTGACCAACTTCCTAATACTACGCAGGCTCATCAAACAACGGTTTTTGGCTTTCTTCAGGATTTGGCCCAAACTGTTCGGCAGATTCCCATTTATATAAGTTTAAGTGTCTACTTGTATTCACCTAAAATTGAAAGACATAAATTGTCACGACCCAGACCATCGTGATTGGCACCCACACTAACCCTCCAGTAGGAGAACCATTAATACTAATTAGCTAACCAAAGAGCTACACAACTTAATCAAAACTAAGACATTTAAAGTTACGAAAGCAGGTTTAAATGAGCAAAGAAATACGGAGTTCCCATAAACTCCAAAGGTTTAAACAAATAACTAACCAAACTAATGCGGAAATCTTAACCCCTGGAACCTGAAAGAAAATGTACCAAAACTCTACTAACGACAAGTCTATGAACAAGGGGTGCAACCCAATTAAACATAAGAAATCCTAATGTACTAGTTTAAGTCCGGAATGGGGACATAAACGAAAAGAGAACTCATGGCAGCCCAGAAGAACTGGCTCACTCTTGAATTCGATGACGATCACTAATCTTCTAAACGAGGTATGTCAATAGCCACTTGAAGATGTCCTGTACTTTACAAAGAAAGAGCAAGTGTTGTATCAGTACACAACCATAGTGTACTGGTAGGATCACACGGCTATCCCATTAAGTGCAACATACATAAGCTATTACAACATAATAATAACATGCACACACCGAACATATACAATATCAACATCATTTACAAACAACGTACAATTTCACAATTCTCAAGATATACAGTTATGTCAAGTCAATGGTCCTCTCATAGATTCCACACCCAAACAGTTAGTGTATCGATACGTGGTACCCGTTGCAAGTTAGTGTGCCGGATCGTGACACCCGTTCCAATGTTTATGCTGGTACGTGGGAACCGATCCTAGTTAGTATGTCAGAACGCAACACCCGATCCATTCAAGAAGCCACAATCACATTCACAAGTATATTCTCATAATCAAACAATCAAGTCATGATTCATGGCATTCAATTATCTATCTATCCTCATTTACGATTAGTGTGATCAATAATGTACCATTCACATACATCCATGTATCATAATGAAGCAAGAACAAACATATATCACACAACATGAAATCAAAACCATCACCTACCTCGAACAAAGCTTGGAATCCCCTAAGAAACGTGATTCTTCCCTTTTCAGATTCTTTCCGCTTGTTCTTGGTCTACAAACAATCAATATAATGCTAAGATCAATAATTAAGACTACCCGGATAATAATCAATAATATCAACCCTAGGTCAAACCCTTGATCCGAATATTCAAATTAGGGATTTCCCACCATCCAAACAGTTCCCAACCCTTCCCCGACAATAATTACCCACGAAACTAAGTTCTATGGATCGAAAAACGAAATCGGGGAGTGAAAACCTTACCTTTAGCCTCAAGAATGGTGGAAACTGTCAAGAAACACCCGTGGTCATTCCTTAGATCTCAAAGTCGAAAAGTGCAGAATAAAACATTTTTGGGGTTTATTTTTGACTTAAATCGCGACTGCCCCGCCACATCGGACCTCATCCTGCTATAGCTGCCCGCCCTGGCAGGAATAATCCCACCTTGGCGGGAATAATCCCACCTTGGCGGCTTGCACGAAAACAATGAGCTAAATTCAGAGCTTCAAACTCCAATTTCACAACACACCTTCAACCCATGACACTAAAAAATTACCCATTCACACTAAGATCAGTTTCGAGAGCTCTACTTGCCCGAATTTAATTTCGTAAAGTCGCATGGGTTCCTTAACGTCTTAGATATCTACTCATGTGATCAAAATCATAGTTAGATCACCCAATTGTTACCAGAGTTCCCTAGACCTTACTGACTCCGATTTCGTCCAAATTTGGACTAGGCTAGGAAATTCCAAGTTACTACTCAAAAGTTTTTTTGGTCCAATTCTTTCCCCATTGGTTTTTCCCTAACGATGTAATCGGGTCATTACAATAGATACCAATTTAACCATCACTCGTCCCCGAGTGATCAACTAGGAAAGACTGGCTAAAGTAAGGGTAGAGTAGTATCTGAATTGTCAAATTACTGGGGATACTTGTCTCGCATGTCCTTCTCGGTTTCCCAAGTAGCTTCCTCAACTGGACAATGCCTCCATTGAACTTTCACGGACTTTATCTCCTTGATCCTCTGACCAACCAATTGGATACCTACACATCCTCCCATACAATGTCTCAATGAAGTCATCTTAATACTCGAGTGATAATTATTGATGTATATAAACTTAACTTACAACAAAAGTGATTCTCAATAGCCACCAAAGTTGACCGTACGCATGTCCGCAACGTGTTATCAAGGACCTCAACACAATCATCGGGATGAATAATTTCTCACATAAGCATTGTAAAATTCTAATTCATACTCACTACGATTAGAAGTGAACCTGAACCAACCAACACACACTCATAATACTCAAACAATCATAGTCCTTATCAACATCTCCATCGCACAACATAGATTTTCATAAGCTTAAGTTATAAAAAAATTGATCTTTAGACATCAGATACTTATCGAGGGATATGTCCAAGCATACAAACCCTCTAACCACATTATCAAATGCTAGATTTAGCAATTATGATTGTAGATTACCCTTAAGAACAATAGAATTGGACCCAATGATCCCCACATTCAACCACACACAATCAATACATGACTTTGACGACTAGATGCATATTAAGATTGTCGGACATGATTACGTATGGTAACTCTTATAAGAATTCTCATAAGCAAGGTGGTACATATAGAATCACTAAAATACTTTAACAACTCTAAGACACTACCAAATATGTCATCTGAATTAATCAAGTCTTCCTAATCATCCCACTCAACCAAGAGAACATCGCCGAATTGGTCCCCTTGATCCACCACTAGGGATTCACCCACAAAAGTGAAAACACACACGTGATCATAGCTAGTGAAACATACTCACCGCTGTGTACAAAATGAAATATATGGTCACGTAAGAATTTTACGGAATAACACTAAAAGTTTTCCTCTGAAGAGTCAATACCAGTCAATTCCATCGAGTTGATTCCACATACTCTTCACATCATTCCACTGAAGTCCACACTCTCAATACTAATGTCACGCCCCGAGCCTACACCCTGGGCGGGACTGGCACTCGGAGACCATTTCTGGCCCCAAGCGAACCCTTGGCCTGGCTTACTTAACTCAGCGGAAGACTTAACTCAATAAAACAGTCTCAAATAATAACTTAAAGAATAATAAGTTGGCCAAAATGGCACTTAAGTCTTAAAACAACATCTGAAAGATAAAGAAAGACATCTGAACTAATAACTATCTGACTGTCTATGAAGCCTCTAAAATACTGAGATGGATGTTGGGACAAACCCCACAACATCTTAATAAATGAAAGACTAAAAGCGAATAAAAGAGTCCTCCGAAATGCAAGGAGGCTCACCACTGACTCTGAGCTGCTCAACTGGATCAACGAGGTGCTGGATGCTGATCTTGGTTACTTGCGTTTGCATCATAATAAGATGCAGGCCAACTGACATCAGTACATTGAATGTACGAGTATGCGAGTTTAATGCTAATCCACACATAGGCTAGAAGGAATCTGAAAGAAACTGAATAACTTACCTGGCTTACTCAACTCAACCTTACCGACTCATTTCAATATAAAGCAATTTAAAGCAAGTACAATATAAAGAAAAGTTGTTTAAAACATGCCATAAACTCTGTGTGTATGCAAAGATACAATAAATCTGAGATGTATGTAGAAATACAAATGAACTGATGTATATAGAAATACAATAACTGTTGTGGGACTTTCTCTAACCGACAACCATCACATAAGAGATATAGTGATGATACAACGATCAACCTCACGCTGCCTGAGCATCCTATACCCGGCCAAAGGTATAGAACCTGAACTGCCTAATGGATCCACTAGTCTAATTTGAAAAGGATTCATCTAAAAAGTATAAACCTCTTCTACCCATGATGGCTACATGGTTCTATGGGGGCTGTGGGTTCTTTGAACGCCCCCCCAATTCGGTGCTCAATACTATTCCCAAAATATACTAGCTCTTATGTTTTTAAAACATACTTCTTCTGTGATTTGAGATTAGTGTTCAAAAACTTAGCTCAAAGGCTATCTTGGAAATCAAAGTTTCCCTTCTTGCTTCATTTAGAAAGCGATTACTCTTTTCTGAAAACTAGCCCGGAGGCTCTTTGGAAATCTCAGTTTCCGTTCTTATTTAAATGTGAAAACATTTTAAATCTCTTTGGGAATACTTAGTACCCATATACTTTTGAAGGAATGAACTTCAAACTTAACTCTTTACTCTTTACTCAACTTGAACTTTAAGTCTTAAAACAAAGTTAAAATATTTCAAAAAGACTTTTGGAAAACACTAAGAACTCATCTTGACTTGTCTCTTACCTCTCTTGACTTTGATCTTAACTTTCCTTGAATTGGATTATAGATTCAAGGTTCATGATCTCATGTTTATGGATGATTTCATGATGTTTAGATGTATTTTAGAATGTTAGAATCGATTAGGAAACATAGGTACATCACTTAGGATCACGTACGAGAAGGTGGGGAACGAATGAGGAGAACTGGCGTCCTTGGCGCTCTGAGAGGCGTGGGGCGCCAACCCTCAAAATTCAGAGGGCTCTGGCTGGGGCGACGCGCCAGAGGCCAAAGTTCAGAGGAACTTTTGTGGCGCTTTGGCAGGCGCGACGCCCCAAGCCCTTGCCCAGAAAATCCCCGATTTTCTTCTTCGTTTTTCATCTCTAAACTCTCCAATCTTCCCTAGTTCTTTCCCCAAATACTTAGGATCAATTGTACTCTCAATACACCATCAATCTAACTCGAAAAACAGCCCGGAAACATAAATCAATCAACCCCCAAGCATTAACAATTCGACCAACAAGAATTCTACAATTTGTTCTTCAAGAACCTCACTTTTCAACATGTAAGCAACTCCAAACCAAAGGATTGAAACAAGTTGGTGTGTGGGTGAACTAACCCAACACAGAAAGATCTCACATACCTTAATAGGGATCACCCCCGACGAATTCCACTAGCAAGCTTGACGGAATTCTTGGCTTTTCTCCCTTTCTTTCTTTCTTGCTCTTTTCTCCAAGCCCTAAGAGTGAATATAATTTTCTAATCTGACCAAAATAAGCTTTTACCCCACTAAAACCTAAAAACGAATTAGGAAATTAATTAGAGAAAAGACTACTTTGCCCTTCCCTAAATCCGGATTGAGCCTTTCCTCAATTCAACAGCCCAACTTCTGAAAGTCATATCTCACTCATATGGTGTCGAAATTATGCAATATTGGCGGCGTTGGAAAGATCTCTCCAAACATATCAAGAGCTGCTCCTAACTCCTCCTGAGATAGCAGTTATGGCCGTTTGAAAATGGCCAAAACTCACTTTCTTAACTTAGACAAAATTTCCTGATTTCCTTATTCTTTCCAAAAATCAATATTTTCATATTTTAAACTCTTTATAGTCGTTTCTAGGTGTGATATGTTACAACTAACCACCCTCACGAACACTCTAAACATTTACCTTACTATAAACCAACACTTTTAAATGAAAATCCCTCTTGGGTACTTAACAATCAATAGTAATAAACCTCACGACTCAACCCAGGTGTAAGTCCTTTCAAATGCTCAATACCTGATACAATTGATCATTTCTCACCTTGTCAACTCATACCTTGACAACATATCTCACCACGAATGTAGACTTACAATAAAAAATATGAATTGTAATTTCAACTGTATAACACAATCCTCTTATCTATCAACATCAGCTTTTACCTTGAAGATTTTTATGAATTCATGGATCTTCACTTATCATTGATCGAATCTCCATCGATCTTACAATATCTTTGTTAATAATGCAATCGTACTCATTACTAAACTCAAAACAAAAATGAAGCACTTATCATCACACTCGAGCTAATGTTTGTACACTCCTTTCTCAAGTCTTTTTCAATAGTTTTTAAGTAATCTGACGGACTTGTGACACTATTACCATAGCCACAACAAAAACGAATGAAATCACGCATCTTTGAACCCAATTATCTACCCCTCTGAAGATATCTCTTTAGCCTTTGCAATCAAAATAAAATATTCTTGCTCTCGACTCTCTCTAAAGGTTGTGCTACATCCCACTAATTTTTCTTCATTATGACTCTAGCTCTTTAAATTCTATTGGAGTGGTGTCCCACCATCTCTGAAAACTATCCATACAACCATGTTACTCACCAAATATTAGAAAACCACAACCCTAGATACTCGCAAGTCATAATTATTGTACAAATTTCGCTTAACCAACAATCTTAGTATATATTTACATCTCGTCACAATCCACCACAAACTATTATTACCATTATGCTCCGTTAGCCCTGGTTGTCACTATAAAGTCCACCTTTTCATCAATATGACACCTTAAACTCAGGTATAATCATCAAATTTAGAGGACTAACCCAATTTATACGCACTTTCTTACTAAAATACTTCAATTGCCTTCCCCCCAAGTATACTCATTGGGACTTTCTTTATCCATAAACTTGTCATTCCGGTATCAATCCACTATTTTATGGCTTAAGATAAAATCATTGGTCCTTGTACTACCCTCTTTCTTCTTAACAAACAAGACAGGAGCACCCCATGGGGAAGCACTAGGATGGATGAAACCTTTATCAAGAATCCCTTGGATTTGGACTTTAAGCTCTCTCAATTCTGCCAGAGTCATGTGTTAAGAAGGAATGGAGAAGGGGCGAGTGCCAGTTTCCAAGTCAATGAAGAAATCTATATTTCTATCCGGAGGCATACCAGACAAATCAGTAGGAAACACTTCTCTAAATTCTAACACTACATGAATAGACTCAATAGAGGGAGACTTGACCTCAACATCCCGAATATGAGCTAATTACACCAAATAATCTAGGAAATCATAGTATAGTTTCTAACCTCGATTGACATAACTTAATTACATCATTCGATAAACAACCCATACATGTTATGACAACAATACTAAATGCATTTTCCAAAGTAATGTTGTTCATTATTTAACCGTCCCTTACCAAAACTTCTTGAATGTTGTCACCTATAAACTAGAATCTGCAAATCTGACCTTAATCTCTTCACAAGCGACGATAGTAGCTAGCGAGCCCTACAAAACTCTTAATTTCAGTCACAAAACCCAATTCCTGACTGCTTAAATCTTTTGGGGATCTACCATTACCCCTTTCATAAAGTGCCTTAAACGGTGTCATATCTACGCTGGAGTGATAACTATTATTATAAGAGAACTCACACAAAGATAAGAACTTATCCCAATGTCCTGCAATATCAATCACACATGCCCTCAACATGTCTTCTAACACTTGAATAGCCCTCTATGACTGCCCGTCCGTCTGTGGATGGAAAGTTGTACTAAAAGTGAGTTGTGTGCCCAATTTATCATGTAACTTCCTCCAAAACTTGGAGGTAAACTGGATACCACGATCCGAGATGATAAAAAGGGGCACCCCGTGCAACCTCACTATCGCTTTCACATAAACCTTAGCCAATTGTTGAGCATTATAATCTATTCTGACAGGAATAAAATGGGCTGACGTAGTTAATCTGTCCACCACTACCCAAATAGTATCAAATTTTCCCAAAGTCTTGGGAAAACCAACCACAAAACCCATAGCTATCCTTTTGCACTTCTATTCCGAAATTGGCATTCTCTGAAGCAAACCTGCAGGACTTTGATGTTCATACTTTACTTGTTGGCAATTTTGACACTTAGCCACAAACTCCACTATATCCTTCTTCATGCCAGGCCACCAATAAAGACGTTTCAAGTCTCGGTACATCTTGGTCACACCCGGATGGATAGAATACCGCGAACCATGGGATTCTGCCAATAATTTCTGAATCAAGTCTCCCACTCTAGGAACACAAATCATTCCTTTAAAATTAAGCACACCTTCTGCATCAAGAGTGATCTTTTGTGTCTTACCAATCACAGTATTCTTTCTAAGCTCATTCAAATTTTCATCCTCAAACTGTTTGGCCTTGATCTCCTCAATGAACGTGACCCTTACTATAATACTAGCTAACACCCTACCTTTCTCTGAGATGCCTAGCTGCATGAACTTAAATTTCAAGGTTTGAATTTCTTTATCCAAGGGTCGCTTGGATATACTCAAGCAAGCCAAACTACCCATGCTCACCGTCTTTCGACTTAGTGCGTCTGCCACTACATTAACCTTACCCGGATGATATTGGATGGTCACATCATAATCCTTGAGTAATTCCATCCACCTTCGATGTCTAAAATTCAGATCCTTTTAAGTGAACACATGTTGCAAACTACGATGATTAGTAAGCACCTCGTACTTAACACCATAAAGATAATGCCGCCATATCTTAAGAGAAAACACTATAGCTGCCAACTCCAAATCGTGTGTTGGATAATTCCTCTCATGCACCTTCAACTGCCGCGATGCATAAGCTATGATATTCTTATCGTGCATCAGCACCGCACCCAAACTAGAATGTGAAGCATCACAATAAACAATAAAATCTTTACCTTCCACCGGTAGTGCTAGAATAGGTGATGTGGTCAAGAGAGTCTTGAGCTTTTGAAAGCTCACCTCCAATTTTTCAGTCCATTCAAATGATATCTCATTTTTGGTCAAATTTGTCAAGTGCGTGTCTATAGAAGCAAAGTTCTTAACAAATCGACGATAGTAGCTAGCGATCCCCACAAAACTCCTAACTTCATTACAAAGCTAGGCCGAACCCAATTCTTAACTGATTTAATCTTTTGGGGATCTACCATTACCCCTTCTTTTGAAACCACATGCCCCAAAAAGGCAACCAAAGTCAACCAAAATTCACACTTAGAAAATTTCGCATACAACTTTTATTTCCCAAGAACACCCAGAACAATACAAGATGATCGTTATGCTCTTCCTCACTTTTCGAATAAAACCAAAATATCATCATTAATAAATACTATAACAAATGAATCAAGAAATGGTTTGAATACACCATTCATCAAACTCATAAAAGTTGCAGGCATAATTGTCAACCCAAACGACATGACTAGAAACTCATAGTGCCCATAGCGGGTTCTAAAAGCCGTCTTGGGCACATTTTCAGGCCTAATCTTTAACTAATGGTAGCCAGACCTTAGATAAATCTTAGAGAAAACTGATGCACCTTGCAATTGGTCAAAAAGATCATCTATTCGAGGCAATGGGTGCTTGTTTCGAATGCTGATCCTATTCAATTACTGGTAATCTATACACATCCTCTTTTGCTAGTGATGGTGTTTCCACTTTTGTTGCTCTAGTTTGGACCATAGAGTGAAAGAGGAAAGATACCAATTGGATTCAAGTCATAGCACAAAGGAATAGAAACAAGTGAGTTTTTCCTAAATTTCTATAGCCTCTCGAAGAAAAGAACGAACGTCTTCGTACCGTTCCGCAAGACTCTACTAGACTCATTTTGGTACAATGAGATCAACGAACCTAGGGCTCTGATACCAACTTACCCAGACCATCGTGATTGACACCCACACTAACCCTTCGGTGGGAGAACCATTAATACTAATTAGCTAACCAAAGAACTACATAACTTAATCAAAACTAAGGCATTTAATGTTACGGAAGCAAGTTTAAATGACCAAAGAGATATGTAGTTCCCATAAACTCCAAAGGTTTAAACAAATAACTAACCAAACTAATGCGGAAGCTAAGTCTTAACCCCTGGAACCTGAAAGTCAATGTACCAAAACTCTACTAACGACAAGTTTAAAAACAAAGGGTGCAACCCAATTAAACATAAGAAATCCTAATGTACTAGTTTAAGTCCAGAATAGGGACATAAACGAAAAGAGAACTCATGGCAACCCGGAAGAACTGGCTCACCCTTGAATTCAATGACGATCACTGATATTCTAAATGAGGTATGTCAATAGTCACTTGAAGATGCCCTGTACTCAACAAAGAAAGAGTAAGTGTTGTATCAGTACACCACCACAGTGTACTGGGAGGATCACACGGCTATCCCACTAAGTGCAACATACATAAGTCATTACAACATAATAATAACATGCACACACCGAACATATACAATATCAACATCATTTACAAACAACGTACAATTTCACAATTCTTAAGATATACAGTTATGTCAAGTCAATAGTCCTCTCATAGATTCCACACCCAAACAGTTAGTGTACCGGTACGTGGTACCCATTGCAAGTTAGTGTTTCGGATCGTGACACCTGTTCCAATGTTTATGCTGGTACGTGGCAACTGATCCCAATTAGTGTGTCGGAACGCAACACCCGATCCATTCAACAAGCCACAATCACATTCACAAGTATATTCTCATAATCATACAATCAAGTCATGATTCGTGACATTCAATTATCTGTATATCCTCATTTACGATTAGTGTGATCAATAATGTACCATTCACATACATTCATGTATCATAATAAAGCAAGAACAAACAAATATCACACAATATGAAATCAAAACCATCACCTACCTCGAACAAAGCTTGAAATCCCCTAAGAAACTTGATTCTTCCCTTTTTGGATTCTTTCCGCTTGTTCTTGGTCTACAAACAATCAATATAATGCTAGGATCAATAATCAAGACTTAATTACCATGATAATAGTCAATAATATCAACCTTAGGTCAAACCCTTGATCCCAATATCCAAATTAGGGCTTTTCCAACCATCCAAACAGTTCCCAAACCCTTCAACGATAATAATTACCCACGAAACTAAGTTCTACGGATCAAAAAATGGATTCGGGGAATGAAAACCTTACCTTTAGCCTAAAAATGGTGGAAAACTGTCAAGAAGCACCTAGGGTCGTTCCTTAGCTCTCAAAGTCGAAAAGTGCAGAATAAAATGTTTTTGGGGTTTATTTCTGACTTAAATCGTGACTTCCCCGCTACAGCAGACCTCATCCCGCTACAACTGCCCCGCCCTGTCGAGAATAATCCCATGTTGGCGGCTTGCACGAAACAGTGAGCTAAATTCAGAGCTTCAAACCTCCATTTCACAACACACCTTCAAACATGACACTCAGAAAATACCTGTTCACGCTAAGATCAGTTTCAGGAGTTTTACTCACCCAAATTCAATTTCGTAATGTCACACGAATTCCGTAACGTCTTAGCTATCTACTCATTTGATCAAAATCATAGTTAGATCACCCAATTATTACCAGATTTTCCTAGACCTTACTGACATTCGTCCAAATATGGACTAGGCTAGAAAATTCCAAGTTACGACTCAAAAGTTTTTCTGGTCCAATTCTTTCTCCATTGGCTTTTCCGTAACGACGTAATCAGGTCGTTACACTAAAAGACAAGAGAGAACACTAGAATAAACTTTTTAGATATCCAAAAATTCATTGTATTTACTTATGTAAGATACTTGGAAATATATTTATTTGTAGATGATAAAACATTATTCGCAACATGGATGTTTATATTTTACTTGCTCAACTTATGCAGTGGCAGAGCTAGAAGTTTTATGAAGGATGTCCAAGCATTACATAAGAAATTTTTTTTTTATGAATAGGTGCACTAAAAAATTTAAAATTGAACTACGTAATATTAAAAAAATTTATGAATAAATGTTCCAAAATTTTAAAAATCAAATTGCATGATATTTAGCTTTAATATTTGTATTTAATTTAATATGAAGTAAATGAATTAAGCAAAAAAAAAAAAGAGGTGGTGGTGGTGGGGATTCAACTTAAAATGAAATCATTTTTTTGTTTCAAGCTTACATTGATCTAAGTAGCGACAATAATAACAAGACATGAAAAATGAAAGCAGAATCAAACGAGACCTTTTATTTGCTTTTAACAATGTTATACAAATGTAATTTAAAGTGGTGGCGAGAGCAGAACATCCTAAAACTCACGGAGTAAAATTAATTATGAATCTCACATTATAACTTGTAACCACAAAACAACAAAAAAAGTACAAATCTAAATAGTAACACAATTCGATAGGCAATTCAAGCACAATCAGATACAAATAACTGGTTAGAATTTCCAGTGAGCCATTATATATAGGGAAAAAGGACAAATATACCTCGAACTATCGTATATGATGATATGTAGATACCCTCCGTTATACTTTTGGGACATTATTGCCCCTGCCGTCCAAAAACTAGAGCATATATACCAATTATACTAATGGACATACACGTGTCATAATCTTATCCACCGACCCAACATTTATTAAAGGGAAAAAGGACAAAGATATCCTCGAACTATCGTAAATGGTATGCAGATACCCTCTGTTATACTTTTGGGACATTGATGCCCATGCCGTCCAAAAATTAGAGCATATATGCCCTTCACTCTAACGGAAGACTAAATAGGGACACATGACACAATTTTATCCATCAATTTGATATTTAATAAATGTCGGGTCGGTGGATAATATTATGACGTGTATGTCCGTTAGTATAAGGGATATACATGCTCTAGTATTTGGATGGTAGGGGCACCAATGTCCCAAAAGTATGACGGACGGTATCTGCATACCATTTATGATAGTTCAGGGGTATATTTATCATTTTCTCCTTCATTAAATATCGGATCAACGGATAACATTGTGTCATGTGTCCCTATTTAGTCGTCCATTAGAGTGAAGGGCATATATGCTCTAGTTTTTAGACGGCAGGAACCCCAATGTCCCAATAGTATAATGGAGGGTATCTACATACCATTTATGATAGCTTGGGGTATATTTTTCCTTTTTTCCCTTATATATATAGTTCTAGTACAATGTGATTTATAACATTTTTGTCTAGTCGCCCACAATTCTTGAGCTTTGTTTAAATTATATAAAAGAATCTAACTTGATAGAACCTTATGCAGGTTAAAGGTAAAAATTCATATGATTTCAACATAAATAACTTTAAGCCCCAAGAGATATAAGAAACGTACATTACGAAAATATATGAGCACAATATATTGTGTTATATTATAAAACAAAATATTACATGATCAACCATACATATGAAACTCAATGCCGTTTTATTCATACGATTTTTTTAGCAAGGTTTAAAGTAGCAAGACTATTACTATTATAGATTATGCCACTATGTACAACGGTTTTATAATATTACATGATGATTTGTTGTGAACCAATTGGCTAATATCCATCACTAGGGGTTTATAATTGTAATGTGGAGGGTTATATTTTCCACCTGGAGATTTGTATTCATCACTAGGAGGTTTATATTGGTCAGCTGGAGGTTTGTATTCATCACTAGGGGGTTTATATTTGTCATATGAGGGGTTATGTTTGTCACCTGGAGGTTTATATTCGTCACTAGGGCGTTTATATTTGTCATGTGGAGGATTATATTTGTCACCTGGAGGTTTGTATTCGTCACTAGAGGGTTTATATTTGTCCTGTGGAGGGTTATATTTATCATCTGTAGGTTTGTATTCGTCACTAGGAGGTTTATATTTGTCATGTGGATGGTTATATTTGTCACATGGAGGCTTGTATTCATCACTAGAAGGTTTATATTTGTCATATGGAGGGTTATATTTGTCACCTAGAGGTTTGTATTCGTCACTAGGATGTTTATATTTATCACCTGGAGGTTTGTATTCATCCCTAGGGGGTTTATATTTGTCATATGGGTTATTATGTTTGTCACCTTGAGGTTTACATTCGTCACTAGGGGGTTTATATTTGTCATGTGGAGGGTTATATTTGTCACTTGGAGGTTTGTATTCATCCCTAGGAGGTTTATATTTGTCATGCGGAGGGTTATATTTGTCACCTGGAGGTTTGTATTCATCACTAGGAGGTTTATATTTGTCATGTGTAGGGTTATATTTGTCACATGGAGGCTTGTATTCATCACTAGAAGGTTTATATTTGTCATGTGGAGGGTTATATTTGTCACCTAGAGGTTTGTATTCGTCACTAGGATGTTTATATTTGTCACTTGGAGGTTTGTATTCATCCCTAGGGGGTTTATATTTGTCATATGGGTTATTATGTTTGTCACCTTGAGGTTTACCTTCGTCACTAGGGGGTTTATATTTGTCATGTGGAGGGTTATATTTGTCACTTGGAGGTTTGTATTCGTCCCTAGGAGGTTTATATTTGTCATGCGGAGGGTTATATTTGTCACCTGGAGGTTTGTATTCATCACTAGGAGGTTTATATTTGTCATGTGGAGGGTTATATTTGTCACCTGGAGGTTTGTATTCGTCACTAGGAGGTTTATATTTGTCACCTGGAGGTTTGTATTCATCACTAGGAGATTTATATTTGTCATGTGGGGGGTTATATTTGTCACCTGGAGATTTGTATTCATCACTATGGGGTTTATATTTGTCATGTGGAGGGTTATATTTGTCACTTGGAGGTTTGTATTCGTCACTAGGAGGTTTATATTTATCATGTTGAGGGTTATGTTTGTCACCTGGAGGTTTGTATTCGTCACTAGGAGGTTTATATTTGTTATGTGGGGGTTATATTTGTCACTTGGAGGTTTGTATTCATCACTAGGGGGTTTATATTTTTTATGTGGGGGGTTATATTTGTCACCTGGAGCTTTGTATTCATCACTAGGGGGTTTATAACGTGGAGGTTTATACTCATCACTAGGGGATTTATATTTGTAATGTGGGGGGTTATCTTCGCCACACCGAGGTTTATATTTGTTATGTGGGGGGTTGTATTCGCCACTTGGAGGGTTGTATTCACTATGTGGGGGTTTATTTCCGCCACTTGGAGGCTTATATCCATTGTTATGTGCACGCACCATCAAGAGCTTTATATTTGTTGTTATAATTGTCATGTGAGGGTTTATATCCACTATCTGTGAAATTTTATCCACCACATGGAGGATAATATCTGCCACCAAAATATTTATATCCATTGTTATATTCATCATTTTCATCTCTGGGATATCCGTCAATGTCATTATATCCATCATCGTGTACATCATCCGATTTCATTGCTACAAATATCAAATGTGAAATTTAAAAACTACCATAAAATTGAATAAATGTCAAATAATTAGATAAGAAATCCAATATTTCAAATAGATAATTAGTACAAGGAAAAAAAATAAACTTACAGGTTTCAGCCAACTCCCTAGCTACAACCTCAGAGCTTATTATTGCAAAAGTAACCAAAAAAATGACAAGAAACAAAAATGCCTGGGAACCCATCATTTTTTTTCTTTTTCAAAACTTGGTTATCTTAATTAAAGGATGAAGAAATTGATAAAACATTGAGTTATATTTATACTAAAAAGAATTCAATGAATAAGAAATTGATAAACGGTCACTTATCACTTATATTGCCCAACCACCACGCATCAATTATATTTCCTTTGTTTCAATTTATTTGTATTATATTTTTAGTTTGTTTTAAAACAGAAGGATGTATAGGACCACAATATTTATCTGCATTTTGAGATGTACACTAAATAAAATAATTGTTTATATTTAAAAAATAAAATAGGCATATATTATCTAAATATTTTCTTGTGATGGGTCGGTGAATCTCATACAAAGATGAAATATTTTAAAAAATATATAATTTCAATACTTTACTAAAATCCCTAAGAGTAATAAATAACTAAAAATTATCATTATATTTATCATAATGTAAATTTTGTTCATATTTTTTTTACGTTACTAATAAAAGAGCTTAAATCTTACTTAAACATTAACTATACAATTATTTTTTTTGAAAACACGTTTTAAAATACGTAAATTTTAAAAGTTTTCCCAAGTAGGTTCTAATTGCTCAAACAATTTTTATTGCGTTACTTTTCTACTTCATATATTTGAAGTATATATTGCTATCATTTTTGGTGGCAGGTGATCGATAAGTACCTTCTATTTTTAATTATACGTTTTTAAATTTGAAATATTTGAGAAAAAATACTTTTTGATAGGGAATACTATAATCCTAAAGTAGACCATTCTTGTTAGAGAGGCTAAAGTAGAATTGAGACGTAAAATTGAGACGTCGGATTTATCTTGAATCTAATACTTTCGATGTGAAGCATAAATTTTATAAATAAAAATTTATAAAAATTGCAATAAGGATATATATATATATATATATATATATATATATATATATATATATATATATAT
>JAJOOE010016983.1:0-16065 GCA_036250405.1 Solanum raphanifolium
CCCCCCCCCCCCCCCCCCCCCCCCCCCCCCCCCCCCCCCCCCCCCCCCCCCCCCCCCCCCCCCCCCCCCCCCCCCAAGAAAAGACCTAGTTTCGTTAGAAGTATGGAGAGAGTCATCCCAACTGGACCAGCACCGATAATCAACACTGGCAAGACAGAATCGTCACTTTGGACAGTGTAAGAGTCTGAAAATGTTCTTCGACCAATGTGCTTGAATGACTGTCTACTCATTCGCCAACTGATGTTGCAGAGGCCAAGCCAATTCCTACTCCTTGCACTAATCCCCCAAATTCCCATTGAGAAAGGGAACTCTATTCCGATTTTTTACCCAACTGACTGATTGGATGGACCGAATTAATTATGCTGTCATGGGTTTTTGTGACCAATGATACTCGTGGCCTCTTAAGCTCCAAACATGCCACGTCCGTGAACCTTCACAGACACAGGGATTAATCAAGACTGTTGATTTGTACATGCACACGTGACCAATCTGAGAGTGCATTGAAGATATACAGGAGATCAAATTACTGGAGGGATAAAACGATACAGAAAATACACTATATGCAATCTTCAATTTCTAGAAGATTGAAAGAAAAACTTTGTAGCTTCTCCATTTGGAAAAACTATAGAGATTACAAGCTCACTCAAGTTTCAGCTAATGAACCAGTAAGGACACTGAGCCACAACTCAGGGGAACAACTTAATTGTTCAAGACTAATTGTTGTTGGGGCATCCAAAACCTCTTCAAAAGAGAAGTAGCATAATAATTTTGTGACATGCTCAATGCTCATTTAAGGGTAAAACATATTACTAAAATATATCATCCTTTTTTTTCCAAACAAAATGTCAACATCAAGATATCTTGAATCCACACATCAAGTAAACAAAAAATTCACTGGTTGGGAGAAGTTAACATAAATGGATAAGAAAATATCAAGCATCCACTTCAAATACTATTTTCAATACCAAATTAGCATGTATAATTCATGTACCTCCTATATGTTCTCACCAAATGAAATTTAGTTATATTGGAAAGCACACTTATGGGAAGCTCTAGACCAAAATTTAAACTTTTTTGGTGCCAGACAAGCTACAAGACGCAAAAAGATCACATCAACATCAATTAATTTCCACATTCATCATAAAAAATCCACAAATCATCATAAAAAATCTAGAGTCATCACAAAATAAACCACCCTAACCCCCACACAAAAATATGCATGGACCCCATTGCAATCATAGTAAGCATAATAGGAGGGTACATAACTCATTCCCAGAATTCCAAAGACCTCAGGCTCTTCAGACTGGCCGGGGCAGATCCTTTTACCTATATTTCACCCTTACAAACTGCATGACTCCATCATAAAAGAGCATACCAAGAAAGCAAAAATCATATCAGGGACATGAGGGAATACTACACAAAACAATTCAGAGTACGACATCAACAATTACTCATCAGTCATCACTATTGAAACTTGAAAAGTTCATTCTTGTTCACCTTCATTAGTGCACAACATCTATTCCTTCTCAATTCCAAAATTCAAAGTATCTTCCTCTCTCGGTCTCTCCAAACTTTCAGCAAACAAGTATTAAAAACCCTTCACACTTACGTTCAAAGAAGACAAACACTTCAGTAAACAATAGCTGCAACAAAAGATTGTTAATACCTCTACCTAAATCTGTTCACACATTTTGACAAACAGTTGGTGTGCACAACTCTACTCCTACACAAATCACAAAATTGAAGCACCCTAACACTCCCCTAGCATACACAATCAAGAAACAATGGTAGAATCAACCATACGTTACTCAAGACTTCACCTTTGACATCAAACAATCAATATTCAAAATTTTGAGTGGAGGGGTTAGGGGAAAACCGGGTTGGGTGATGCACGAGAGAGAAGAACAAAGAAAAAGGGAAGAAGCATACCTGAATCACTGAGAAAATGTGTATGGAGAAGAAACAAACAAAGAACAAATTTTTGGTTGATGACAAAACTTTGGTAGCTTCGCAATTCTTTTTATTTATTTTTTGCATGGCTAAGCAACTAGCCACGTTAATTCCAACTTTTTACCAAAGTAAGCCATTATTAAAATTAATTTATCAAAATAATACATTTTTTTGAAATTTTACAAAACTAGTATAAACGTAGTTCACAGGAATGTTTTATGTTATATTTTATTAAAAAAATTCAATAAAAAAATCTAATAGATTAAACAGACATAAAACGTTATTATTAGTAACGTTTTATAATTTGTTACTCTGAGGCACGTTTTACGACTAAAACATGACTCACAGTAACGTTTTTCTGGAATGACTGAAAATTAAAAAAAACAATCTTGTACATGCCTCATTCAACTTTATTAAACTTTCCACTATTAAAATGAATATATATATTCACATATATAAATTTATCTTTTCTTCTCATTTCATACATAGATAATACTTTTGCAAAGAAAATAAGTTATGAGGAGGCTTTACTACAATATCAATTAATTTCTTTGTCTCTTCTATTATGATGTAGCCATTATATATTTTTTTTTAATAATTTGTTTGCTTACTTATTACATCAATTTTAATTCAATAACTTCTTTATTGATAGTCTAATATTTAATAATGATAAGAAACCGATTGGTCTAATATTTGGAAGGGATGCTATCTTAGGCTTGAATTAAGAAGATCTCTCATATGATTTATTTACAAATTTTGAAATTGAAATGATACAAGACAAGCTCTAATTTGTGTAAAGTCATCCTCACTTTTTTTTTCTTTTGTTTAAAAAAAGTATTGTCCATGTGAAAAGAGAAAGAAAAGAGAAAATCATATATATTTCAAATGAGGGTATATACAAAATATATCTATCCATTTTAATAGTGGAAATTTGAATAATGAATGAGAGATGTACAAGATTGGATTTCAATTTTCACCATTGAGAAACGTTATTGTGAGTCACGTTTTAGCTGTAAAACGTGCTTCAGAGAAACCAATTATAAAACGTTACTGACAATAACGTTTTATGTCTGTTTACCTTGTCAGATTTTTGTCTTTTAGTTATTCTATTTTTTTAAATAAAATATAACCTAAAACGTTACTGTAAACTACGTTTATACTAGTTTTGTAAAATTTCAAAAAAACGTATTATTTTGATAAATTGATTTTTATAATAGCTTACTTTGGTCAAAAATTCCGTTAATTTGTATAAGCAAAGGGTCTAACACTCGTGTATCGAATTTTGTACTTTTTGGCCCTTAAATGAAAAAAACTGTACGTCAAGTAAAAAAAACACTAGATGCGAAGCACATTATTGCAAATGTTCAAGGTATTATAGTATTACTTTAAAAAAAAAAAATCAATCTAGTTTTTGCTATATGGCAAACTTGATAGTGCACAAAATGTGAATGTTCACAAAAAAAAGTTAAATGTCGCCATCATGTATAAACAAGATCCAATCATGTGTCATCTTGTCAACTTCATGATGATCATTCACAATTTTTAAAAAATATATTGATGTAAACAAATTATGTCAAGATAATTATCTATAGTGTTCAAAAAAGTAGTAGAGATAAAATAATTGCGGGATACAGAAGCGCATTCAACCTACTTAACAAATATTGTTCTTGATCATTAGCATCTATGGTGTCTTATTGAATTTTTTCATTCAATATTTCATATATTTTTACAGACTTGTTCAACTCTCCATCTCGGCTTATGGCCTCTTGCAAACGTCTTTCAACATTTTTTAGTCGTTTATATGCTGCTAAAACCTCACTACTCTTTTCTATCATGTTCTTCTTAGCTACTTTAGCGACAAGCAAGTTAGTCTCACTTAACAGTATTAGATAAAAATAATTTTTCTCCATATCTTCCTTTTTATAAATCTCATCAGATACTATTGTAACCAAAATACATCAAGTTTGGCATCCGCGGTATCAAAGAATAGAAAATTCATAGATTTAATGAAAGAAAAACTAATATAACTAGTTTTCCGCCGCCTGACAACATTACTAACAACATCAATAAGGAAAGCTTTAGTAGCTGGTGATATATAATGACAGTTGACTGTAGTGTTGCCATACTTGAATGTGTCTTCGACTATAATCCTTAAACTCTCCTTAGGCATGCTGATCGACTTGGAGTTTTATATCTCTAAAGAGTAACTGCTAGCGCACAACGACTTAACTTGACATAGCCCAGGCTCTTGCTTAGCATAAATAGTTGCTCATATGCTTGCTTCCATTTTTCCAAGTATAGTTACATTACAGTCAATTGTCACTATAAATAATTAGTTGCCAAAGCTTTCCTTCTTGATGAGTAATTAAGTGATGTAGTCAGGCGGTTGAAAATCACTTATTTTAGTTTTTCTTCCATCAAAGTTATGAAATTTTTTGTCTCTGATACCACGTATATCAAGCTTGATATAACTTAACTGTAACAGTATTTGAGTGAGATTTCTAAATAAGAAGATATGAAGAAAAAATATTTCTATTCAATGAGTTAAGATAGACTACTATACTTGTGTCTAAAGAAGCTATAAATGACTTGGTATAAAGAAATATAAAAAATTTAGCAGTAGAGAAATGACTTGAAAAGGTTGAAAGGCGCTTGTAAGAGGCTCAAAACAGAGGAGGAGAGGTGGAAAGGTCTGTCAAAGTATTTGAAATACTAGGTGAAAAAGTTCAGCAAGACGTCATGAAGGTTAAAGATCAAGCAAAATATTGGGTGAGTATAGTGAATATACTTCTGTAATCCATAACTATTTTATTCCTACTACTTTTTCTGAATACTATGACAATTATCTTAATATAGCTTGTTTTTGACAAAACATTTTGAAAATTGTGAATTATCATCATGCAGCTAGTAAAAGTGTGCATGATAAAATCTTATTTGTACATAATAGTAACATTAACTCTTTGTTGAGCATTCACATTATGTGCAGTATTGAGTTTGTCATATAGAAAAAGCTAGACTAGGGATTTTGTATATGATATAATAACACCTTGAATAATTGCAGTGATGTGCTTTATGTCTAGTGTTTTCTGTATTTTTCTTCTTAAGGTATGTTGGGATTAATTTATCTGACTTCAGTATTTTTTATGTTGTTCAAATTTATGTGTAAAAATATATTAAAATTAGAATAAATAGTATATATGAACTCATAACTTTAGAAATATAACAGGTTCAATACTAAGAGCCTTAATAAATGAATAAATAAGACAATTAACTTATTTTTATATTATGACATAATTAATATTGTTTATCTTCTAATAGTTAATAGAACATGTGTTAGATCAACTTTTTAAATTTGATTAGATCAAATTTCCAAATTTGATTTATTGATGCACAAGTAATTCAAAAACACAATAAAAAATGTATATAAGTAAATCACAATACCGTATCGATATCACTATGATGCTTTACTCCTTCATCAAACAATTTAGCAGCCAGATTGTGATGTCCTCAAAATTATAGAGCAAAACACCGATTTTTCCTCAAAATGAATTCATTAACACTATATTTATCAATATATAATGCACTTTGATTAGCAGGTAAACCGACTTCCTACATCTGCAATCCGAGCTGGTAGGTCATGTTTTGTGGTGTCGATGGTTATTATTTATTCTTTTTAAGTAAATTTCGATTGAAAGAATTTCCTTTGGCTCTGCTACAATCGTGAAGAATGTTGATCTTTCCTAGTTAAATCAAAATTGAGAACTATAAAGAAGTTCCAAATGTCCTAGCTTGACCAATCGCTCTAAGTGGGAAGGAAATAGATGTGGCGGAGACTTCTAGGTGATGGATCACTATCAATATAGATAGATGTTTTCCCTCAAACAATCTGCTTGATATGTCAAAGGCTACTATTTGTACTTGTTTAAGTGAATCCCGATTGAACAAATCTACTACGACTACGCTTCAGTCATCAAAAAATATTGATTCTCCCTAGTTCAATCAGAGTTGAGAACTGCAGAGAAGTTCTAACCGGACTAGCGTAATCGATCGCTACAAGAGGGTATAAAATAGATGTGACGGAGACTTTAAAATAATGGATCATCATCCATATAGATAGATCTTTACCCTCGAAGAATCCTCTTTATATTTCAGATGTGTCTGGGTGAACTCCCCTTGAACAATCCGATTTATATTTCACAAGTGTATAAATGAATTGACATAAATATAAATTGCATAACATTAAACATAAAACTATTTGAACGCATTCAGCACATGAAAAATCTCGTATATTTAATGTGAGTTAATGTGGTGAATCTTTCTTATGTCTATATATAAAAACAAATAATAGATAATTAAAAAATATACATAAAGGGGGTTAAAAAAGAGATGACTTACAAATACCTCAAGTCCATGATTATGTGTGTGAAAAAGGGAGACTGATCAGAGCTAGTATGGATCGTATATGGAAGGTAGTTGGAGTCATTGCTCTCCTTGAGTTCCCTCATCTTAGATCTCTGGGAAAAAGGATCAAGTATATAATCAAAAAAGGGCGGTGAATGAGACACAAAATAAAGATCAAAGGGTACTTACTATGAACCACATAACTGAAATGTTAGGTTTGAACCATCTAGAAAGCTTCCCGGAAGCTCATGGATCTCCACGGGATGGTACACATGAATAAAAAAAAGAAGTCAGTGATCGACATGGAAGGAAAAGAGAAGAAGAAAGAAAGAGATATACCTTTGCAAGCTGAACATTCCAAATCACTTGGATATGGGAAGGGTTATCACCCACAACTAGAGGATACGGAAGTTGGAGTTGGAAAAGCACAAAGAAAACATCCTCAACGGCGAAGTGAACGAAATAAAGAAAGGAATCCTGAGGAACTGATTATGAAACCCTACTTCATAGGGTTCTTGTTTAAATAGAGCTAATTTAGCTTATTTGGGCCAAGTAGGTTGTAAGTATTTTTGGTGTGTTTTATTATTTTCATGGGCTTTTTAGGAGTCCAACAACACCTTTCGTATCAAATAGTTGTTATTATTCTAATCATAATCATCATCATCGTCGTTGTCGTCGTCGTCATCATCATCATCGTTATTATTATTATCATTTGCACATATTCATCACATAAAAATTCTCTAATATTTAATCAGAGTTAGATACAATAATAATAATAATAATAATAATAATAATAATAATAATAATAATAATAAAGTATAACATTCGTCTCTCTTACAACACATTGAAATATAATGACTAGCTCCGAACATGTGTGTTACACGTTGTACTGACCCGAAAGGTAATTTTTGGAATTTTTGTAAAATTATCGTTTCACCCCTCCCGAAATTTACCTCGAGTCATATCTTATCAGTTTGTGTAGTAGGTTTTGAATTTTGATCGAAACTTTGTGATTTTTGAAAGTTTTGTGTTTTGAAAGGCTTAAGTTGTTTAAAAGTAGTTTTTAATAGCAATCAAAGTTTCGAGTCTTGGAATAAAATTCCTTCATTTCCATCAGCCCCAAATGTGTAATTTGGACTACGAGCCTCATCACTTTCTGATTCGGAGGTGTTTCATGGGTTTGAGATCTTAAGTTGGAAGTTAATGTGACTTTAGTTTTTGAGTTGACTTTGATCAACATTCGGGGTTTAGATTTTGGAATCAGATTTTTTATTGTTCCATTGGATTTGGGGGATGATTTTAGCTTAGGGAAGGTCTTGGTTCATTTTTCAGATATTCTATCCTTAGTTTAGTCTTTTTGAACATTAAGTTAGTTTATTGTGACTTTTATGAGTTTCGAGTCAAGAAGACCTTAGATTCATTTTTTGATATGGTTTTATTGAGTTCGGAACATCGAGTTTAGTTGAGTAGCATATTTATTTTGTGTGTACGAAATTCTGAATGAATCCCAAGGGTCCATTCAAAAATCTCATGTGTGTTGTATGTTGCTGTTCTAGTGCTAATATTGCCTCCCTCGCATTTGCGGCACATGGCCCACATTCGCGATGGGTTAAGTCCCTAGCCTCTGCCTTTGCGAGGCTTCGACCGCAATCACATGAGGTTGGTCGTGTCACTCCCCGAACCTACACCCTGGACGTGGCCGGCACTCGGAGACCATCGTTGGCCCCAAGCGGACCCTTAGCCTGGCTTACTTAACTCAACGGAAGACTTAACTCAACAGAATAAACTCAATGCAATAGTTTAAATGATAACATCTTAACCAAAATGGTAACTTATGTCTCAAAACAAAGTATCTGCAAATACATAAATGAGAGACTCATACTAATTGTCTGACTGTCTATGAAGCCTCTATAATACTGAGATGGATGTTGGGACAGACCCCACAACATCCTAATAAAGAAAAACTAGGAAAGCGAAATAACAGAGTCCTCCAGAATGCAAGGAGGCTAACCACTGACTCTGGAGTGCTCAATTGGATCAAAGGTGTGCTGGATGTTAATCCTGGTTACCTGTGTTTGCATCATAATAAGATGCAGGCCAACTAGCATCAGTACATTGAATGTACGAGTATACGAGTTAGAAAGCTAAACAACAACTTAAGCTTGAAAGGAGTACAAAGGAACACTTACCTTGGCTCTATTTAACTCATGAACAACTGAAATCAATATAAAGCAATAAGACATATGCAATATATATAAAGCTTGTAAAACAGTGTAAACAACTTAGTTTGTTAAAGATAAAGCAATAACAAACTCAACTTTACTTAAATATAAAAGTAATATAACTTTTGTGGGAGATTCTTTAACCGACAACCACCACTATGAGCCTAAGTGGTGATACAGCGTCTTGCCCATGCTGCCAGAACTGTCCTATACTTTGCCGTCATATAGAACGCTTAACTTAGTGTATCCACTAGTCTATGCTAAAAGCATCTTAAGGAGTCATCTAAAAAGTATGATCTTTTACTACCCATGATGGCTACATGGTTTATGGAGACTTGAGTTAATATGAACTCGCATCCCAATATCGGTTCTCAATACTACTCCCAAAATATACTTAGCTCATATATTTGTAAAACAAAAATCTTTCTTTTAATTGAGATAATTACTCAAAACTTAGCTTAAAAGCTCTTTTGGAATCGATGTTCCCTTTTCTTGCTCAAATGTGAAGACATTTATAAACTCTTTGGGAATACTTAATTCCCTTATAGCTTTTTGAGAAATGGACTCAACTCTTTACTCTTTGCTTAACTTGAAACTTGAGCCTTAAAACGAAGTTAAAACATTTGTTAAAGACTCTTGAAAACTTTAAGAAACTTGGCTTTGACTTGCTTCTTAACTTCTAGACTTTGACTCTTAACTTCTTTGACTTTGATCTTAACTTTCCTTAAATTGGATTATGGATTCAAGGTTCATGATCTCATGTTTATGGATGATTTCATAATGTTTAGATGTACCTTAGAGTGTTGGAAACAACTAGAAAACATAGGTACATCGCTTAGAAATAAGTACGAAAAGGTGGGGAACGAATGGGGAGAACTAGCGTCCCTGGTGCTCTGAGAGGCGCGGGGCGCCAGCCCTCAAACTTCAGAGAAGTCTGGCTGGTGCTCTGGCTGGCGCGACACGCCATAGGCCAAACTTCAGAGAAGTTTTTGTGGCGCTCTGGCAGGCATGGCGCCCCAGCCCTTTTGCCCAGCGACTTCCAACTTTTCTCTTTCGTTCTTCCTCTCTAAACCTCCCTAACTTCCATAGTTCCTTCCCCAAACACTTAGGATCAATTGTACCCTCAATATACAATCAATCTAACTCGAAAAACAACTCGGAAACATGATCAACTCACCCCCAAGCATCAACAGCTCAACCAACAAGAATTCTACAATTTGTTCTTCAAGAACCTTACTTCTTCAACATGTAAACAACTCAAAACAATTGGATTGAAACAAGTTGGTGTGTGGGTGAACTAACCCAACACGAAAAGATCTCACATACCTTAGTAGGGATCACCCCCGACGAATTCCACTCACAAGCTTGGATGATCTTGACGAATTCTTGCCTTTTTCTCCTTTTATTTCTTCTTTTCTCTCTTCTCCAAGCCCTAAGCGTATTTCTCAATTCTCCAAACTGACTAAATCATGTTTTTACCCCAATAAATCCCTAAAATCAAATTAGGAAATTAATTAGAGAAAAGACTACTTTTGCCCTTCCCTAAATCCGGATTGGGACTTTCCTCAATCCAACAGCCCAACTTCTGAAAGGCATATCTCACTCATACGATGTCGAAATCGTGCAATCTCGGCGGAGTTAGAAATATCTCTCCAAGTTATTTCCAACCATATCAAGAACTGCTCCTAACTTCTCCTGAGCTAGGAGTTATGGCCATTTGAAAATGGTCAAAACTCACTTTCTTAACTTAGACAAAATTTCCAGATTTCCTTATTCTTTCCAAAAATCAATATTTTCATATTTTAAACTCTTTATAGTCGTTTCTAGGTGCGAGATGTTACAATATCTCCCCCTTGGGAACATTCGTCCTCGAATGAGCTTTATTTCACTAAGCTAAGGGTAGTAACATCAAGTTCAACATTCAACAAGCAAAAACAAGTAACAACATGCATACTCATAATTTAGCTAGTACTAAGAAGAGAATTAGTACCTTGATTTGAATTTTCTCCGGATTCAAAGAGATGTGGATATTTCTTCTTCATATCCCCTTCAGCTTCCCAAGTAGCTTCTTCAACAAATTGGTTCCTTCAAAGGACTTTGACTAATGCGACCTCCTTTGTTCTCAACTTGCGTACTTGGCGATCTAAAATCTGGACCGGAATCTCCTCATAAGATAAATTATCCTTAATATCAACATTTTCAGTTTGCATTATCAATGAAGGATCTCTCATGCACTTCTTTAACATAGAGATGTGAAACACCGGATGAACCGTCGCTAATTCCTGTGGTAGCTCCAACTCGTAAGCTACATTGCCAATCCTCTTGGCTATGCGATAAGGTCCAATATACCGGGGACTAAGCTTCCCCTTCTTACCAAACCTCATAACTCCCTTCATGGGTAAAACTTTCAAATATACCCAATCATCTACTTCGAACTCTAACGCCCTTCTTCTAATATCAGTGTAGGATTTCTGACGACTCTGTGCTGTTTTCAATCTCTCTTGAATTACTTTCACTTTCTCCATAGCTTGATGAACTAAATCTGGTCCTATCAACCCTGTTTCACCAACTTCAAACCATCTAATAAGAGATCTACATCTTCTCCCATAAAAAGCTTCATATAGAGCCATTTGGATGCGAGAGTGAAAACTGAAAGCTTCATATAGAGCCATTTGGATGCGAGAGTGAAAACTGAAAGCTTCATATAGAGCCATTTGGATGCGAGAGTGAAAACTGATGTTGTAAGCAAACTCGATGAGATGTAGGTAATCATCCCAATTTCCCTTGAAATCAATCACACAAGCCCTCAACGTGTCTTCTAAGGTCTGAATAGTGCGCTCTGCTTTCCCATCTGTCTGAGGATGAAAGACAGTACTTAAATTCACCTTCAAACCCAAACCTTTCTAGAAAGATTTCCAGAACTGTGCAGTAAATTGTGCACTTCTATCTGAAATAATGGAGACCGTAACTCCATAGAGTCTTACCACTTCTTGAATATATAGCTTAGCATAATCTTCTATCGAATGGGTAGTCTTTACCGGCAAAAAGTGGGCTAATTTTGTCATTTTGTCGACAATCACCCAAATAGAATCATGTTGTATGCGAGACCTTGGAAAACTTGTGATGAAATTCATATTAATCATCTCCCGCTTCCATTCTGGAAGTTCTATATTCTGCACTAAACCATCGGGGTCTTTGGTGCTCGACTTTCACTTGCTGGCAATTTGGACACTCTGCAATGCCCTTCTTCATGCCATTCCACCGATACACTTCTCTCAAATCGCGATACATCTTTGTGGAACCTGGATGAATGGAATATCTGGAGCTATGAGCTTCCTCCATGATCCTCTCTCGGAGTTCATCTACAATTGGGACACACAATCTACCTTGATATCTCAATACACCATCTCCCCCCTTGTTCAAAAGCTAATACTCTTTGCTTTTGAACATTTGCCTTCAAGTTGAGCAAAATGGGGTCTTGGTCTTGCTTTTCCTTCACTTTTGACACTAGTGATAATTCAGCCCCATTCGTCACCACTATTCCTCCTTCTGTGGAATCTATAAGTCTGACTCTCAGGAGTGCAAGTCTGTGCACATCTTTGGCTAACTCCCTCTTTTCTTCCTCAACATGGGTGATACTACCCATAGATAACCTGCTTAAAGCATCAGCAACAACATTAGCCTTACCTAAGTGGTAAAAAATACTCATGTCATAATCCTTGAGTAATTCCAACCACCTCTTTTGTCTGAGATTGAGCTCCTTCTGAGTGAACACATATTGCAAGCTCTTGTGATCAGTGAATATATCAACATGAACACCATACAAGTAGTGTCGCCAAATCTTCAAGGCGAAAACTACAGCAACCAACTCTAAGTCATGTGTTGGATAATTTTTCTCATGAACCTTCAACTGTCTGGAGGCATAAGCTATCACCTTCCCATTCTGCATTAACACACAACCCAAACCAGCTCTGGATGCATCACAATACACCACAAAACCTTGAGTACCCTCTGGTAAGGTCAAAACTGGTGCACTAGCCAACCTCTTCTTCAATTCCTGGAAGTTTTTCTCACAAGCTTCAGACCATTGAAACTTCGCTGTTTTCTGAATCAACTTCGTCAGAGGAGACGAAATGGATGAGAAACCCTCAACAAATCTCCTATAATAGCCAGCCAAGCCCAAGAAACTCCTAATATCAGTTGGAGATGTGGGTCTAGGCCAATTCTGCACTGCCTCAATTTTCTGAGTATCAACTCTAATACCATCACCGGAAATAATATGGCCCAAGAATGCCACAGACTCAAGCCAAAACTCACACTTAGAAAACTTGGCATACAACTCCTTATCTTTCAAGGTCTGAAGAATTATTCTGAGATGACTAGCATGATCTTCTTCATTCCTTGAATAGATTAGTATGTCATCAATGAAAACGATAACAAACATATCTAAATAAGGTTTGAAGACTCTATTCATAAAATCCATGAACGTTGTTGGTGCATTGGTCAAACCAAAGGACATGACCAATAACTCATAATGACCACATCTAGTCCTGAATGTTGTCTTTGGAATGTCACATTCCCTAACTTTCAACTGATGGTAGCCTGATTTGAGGTCAATTTTCGAAAAACAAGTGGCACCTTGAAGTTGATCAAATAAATCATCTATCCTTGGAAGAGAATACGTATTCTTGATAGTAACCTTATTTAATCGACGGTAATCTATACACATCCTAAGGGAACCATCTTTCTTTCTCACAAACAAGACCGGAGCTCCCCAAGGTGAGACGCTTGGTCGAATAAAACCTTTATCTAGGAGATCTTTCAACTGCTCTTTCAACTCTTTCAACTCTGTTGGTGCCATTCTGTATGGCGGAATAAAGATAGGATGAGTATCTGGAATGATGTCTATACCAAAGTATATTTCTCTGTCAGGAGGGACTCCGGGTAGATCATTAGGAAAGACTTCTGGAAACTCTCTTACTATAGGAACTGACTAAATGGGAGGTACCTCAACACTTAAGTCATTAACTCGGACTAAGTGATAGATACAACCCTTCGAAACTAACTTTCTCGCCTTAAGGTATGAAATGAAACGATCCTTAGGCACAACTGAACTACTACTCCACTCTATGACTGGCTCATTAGGAATCTAAAACTTGACAACTCGAGTTCTACAATCTATTGATGTATATAGGCACGAAGCCAGTCCATACCTAGAATGATATCGAAATCTACTATGTCTAACTCAACTAACTCAGCCATGGTGTCTTTGTGATTGATGGAAATGACACAATCACAATAAACTCGCTCAGCTAAAATAGATTCCCCAACAGGTGTAGAAACACAGAAAGGTTCACAAAGTTTCTCAGGGATAACATCAAACTTCTTTGCAACATAAGGGGTCACAAAAGATAAACTTGCTCCTGGGTCTAGCAAAGCATAAACATCGAAAGTAAAGACTTTGATCATACCAGTGACAACATCTGGAGAGTTCTCTTGCTCTTGGCGACTGGTGATTGCATAAAGGCGGTTTGCTCCTCCGCCAGTACCAGAAGTAGCTCCTCTAGGTGCAGCCCTGCCTGGTGGAGCAACTGATGAAGACTGGGCTCTATTGCCTGGATTTCCACTACCTTGTTTATTCTTAGGACACTCTTTCAAGAAGTGTCCCTCTTGTCCACACTTGAAACAACCTATCAAGCTATCACGACACTTACCTGGGTGGGTTCTCCCACACTTAGCACATGCAGGAGCCCAACTACCTCCTTGTGCCACATTATCTTGGGACTGCGCTGGTTTAGATCTGAAATTCTGTGAATTATAACCATAATATTCGCCTTTGTTTCGAGGTGCAGGTGCACTAGCAGATGATGGAGCAGGCTCCGTTTGCTTCTTCTAAAAGGACGAACGATTCACATTTCCTTTCTGCTGCCCAGACTCATTCCCTGTCTTCGCTTTCTTACTTCTGACCTCTTCTCTGTCTCTCAGCTTCTCTTCCTCAACCTGCTGCACATAAACCATCAACCTTGATATGTCCAAGTCACATATCATCATCGCTGCCTTGCCCTCTTTGCTTGACAGACGACCCAAGCCAGCAATAAACAAGCTCAATCTGCTCTTCATGTCCTTAACCATTTCAGGAGCATAGCGGGACAGCTGGGTGAACTTCAACCTCTACTTATGCACACTCAAGGAATCCTGTTTCAGTGTAAGAAAATCTCGTACCTTAGACTCCTTCAGTTCTCGGGGAAAGAAATACCCCAAGAAGGCTTCTTCGAAACAAACCCAACTAGCAGGTGGTGCATTCTCAGGTCGACCCCTTTTCCACTGATCGAACCATGTTCTAGCAACATCCTTCAGTTGATATGCAGCTAGTTCAAATCACTCAGTATCTGCCACATGCATCACATCAAATACCTTCTTCAGCTCCTCAATAAAATTTTTCGGATCCACAGTAGTGACCGAACCAGTGAAACTAGGAGGATTCATTCTCAAGAATTCGCGAATCCTCGAAGTTTCAGCCTCATCTTGTCTTGGTCCTCTTGGCTGCCCAACTTGGTTAGTCACAGCTTGGCTCAGCATCCGGATAGCCTCACGGAATTCAGCATTAGTGAACTCGTCCTGAGGTTGTACGTTTGGTGCATTAGGTACCCCCTTCTCTTGTGGTTCAACATTTCTCCTAGCTGGACGACCTCACGCTGCTCTTCGTGAAGGCATGGTTATCTGTAACACGCACAAGCACGAATTAGAGGGAAACTTTTAGAGATAAACTTTAACGCACGAGATGGATATGAAGGAAGTGAAGAATTTCCTAAATGTTGCAGCCTCCTAATTATAGATGTGACAAGCTTCACACTGATAACTAGGACTCTACTGACACGGCTTCATAGACTCCCTAGGACTCTTAAACTTTATGCTCTGATACCAAGTTTGTCACGCCCCGAGCCTACACCCTGGACGTGGTCGGCACTCAAAGACCATCGTTGGCCCCAAACGGACCCTTGGCCTGGCTTACTTAACTCAGCGAAAGACTTAACTCAACAGAATAAACTCAATGCAATAGTTTAAATGATAACATCTTAGCCAAAATGGCAACTTATGTCTCAAAACAAAGTATCTGCAAATACATAGATGAGAGACTCAATACTAATTATCTGACTGTCTATGAAACCTCTATAATACTGAGATGGATGTTGGGACAGACCCCACAACATCCTAATAAAGCAAAACTAGAAAAGCGAAATAACAAAGTCCTCCAGAATGCAAGGAGGCTCACCACTGACTCTGGAGTGCTCAACTGGATCAAAGGCATGCTGGATGCTGATCCTGGTTACCTGTGTCTGCATCATAATAAGATGCAGGTCAACTGGCATCAGTACATTGAATGTACGAGTATGCGAGTTAGAAAGCTAAACAACAACTTAAGCTTGAAAGGAGTACAAAGGAACACTTACCTTGGCTCTATTTAACTCATGAACAACTGAAATCAATATAA
>JAJOOE010016984.1:0-14736 GCA_036250405.1 Solanum raphanifolium
TTTTACTAAAAAGATGCTTCAATTATGGAAGACTCGAAGGGTATTGGGTGAGTCGGTGCCAAATAGGTTTCGTCCGGATGTTCTAAGGATTACAAAGAATGGTTAAAGAAGAGTCTCGCCAGAACTATCGAACCCGGTCCAAATGTTCCCCATATTATTGCAGATGTTGGAGCCAAACATCAAATCCGACTTCATCAACTCCAAGAGAGGTTTGATAGGAATGAGTTAGAGCATCAACGTTAACACTCAGAAGATGCCAAAGTCATAGCTCAGTTGAAGCAAGAGCTACAAAAATCCAGGCAATGTATGTTAGAATTAGATGATAGCATGGAGCAGCAGATTCAATTGGTCGAATGGTTCAGACATCAAGAAAGGGCTCGGTTGGCAAGAGATAACCTATGGGCGAACATATATGCTATGTGAGAAGAGGTCATCATAGCCAAGAGGAGCAGACTTGGTGAAAGATCAGGATGAGCTTAGAGTTTGTTATCATCCCTTGCGTGGGATTGCTTTATTTGTACTTTGTCTTGTAATTTATTTTTCGAACTCTTTTCCCCAATTTTATGTTTGTCAAATATTTTTTAATGCTATTAATGAAATATTTTGGGGATAATGGATTGGCTTAAAAAGACATATACATCTTTCAATTCGCTAGGCCTACCCTTGGCACAAAAGGGTCACATGCATGTTTAGGACGCGATATTTGTCTTTTTACTTGTGTGCTTTAACTGTTTATGTGGTACGTTGATTTGAATGAGGACATTTTTAGCCCACTCCTTTTCAAAAATTTCCAAAAAATTCCTACAATATCAAATACAAGTCACTACCAAAATGTTCGACCAAAATTTCATGAGTCTTGAGTTTCTCAGCCAGAAATAAAATCCTACTACCAAATCCTAAAACATTACTCTATCATCTCAGGAAAGGTAAAATTGCTGCTAGGATGGAAAAAGGCAAGAATGTCGAGATGGAGATGACCGAAGAGAGTCTAAGGATGAAACTGCGTCGATTCAAACAAGAAATTCGAGAGATGGGAGAAATAAGAATAGAAGTAGAACTAGCAACTACAGCTGCGCAGGCCAAAAGTGCAGCACTAGATGCAGAGTTGGCGGCTAAGATGGCAAGATATGTTATCATGAACGAGGAGACGGTTGTTATGCGGAAGGAACATGACATCTTCAAGAATGATATAACTATGAGGCTTCAGAAGATACACGGGAAATGTTTTTTCTTCAATCAAGAAGCCAATAGTGGTCCCAAAGACAGTCACCCTGGAACTACTGAAGAAGATGCTGATGAGGAAATCATCTATATGCCTCCCTTCCTGGGACGTCTGAAAGGAGGAGACCAAAAGATCACTCTCCCGGCTTATGAGCGGACACATAGCGTGGGGTCAAGAGTCGTGTCGTGTGCTCTCATTTACGAGCACCTTAAAGAGTCAGGTATGCTGAAGCCTCTCGAAGGAACCGCTTTGGGTTTGGGCATGAAAGCTCTCAAAAGACATGTGCCTACCACCCGAACCAAAGAGGACACACTATAGAAGAATGTGTGGAGCTTAAGGCAGCAATCTACAACCTGATCAACGTTGGGGAGATCCCGTATATGTGGGGTGGGAACACCGTCCTTACCTGTGACCAACATGAGCCTAGTATGCCGGTCACTGAGCACACTTTGTTTTATTATCACTACTTCACGTCTTTCAAGAAAACGTTGTTGAATATCTACAGTCTGTTAGTTCGAAAAGGAGTCTTGGCCTGTATCAGAAATGATGACGAAGCAATCGATCCCGTTGGAATTGAGATCTGAAAACCTATCCCTTATCTTGATGCCATAGATCACAACATTGGAAGGTGCCTCACGTTTTGCTATGACGTGGAATCCCTCGTCAACATGGGAAAGATTCAACTTGAGTTTGTCCCCCGTGGCTAATACGGCAGTCAGAGGAAGAAGCTTCGGTGAAGGCACCAACTATCTTTTAGGAGATTTATTATCTGTTTTTCACTTTCCTTGTAATCACCAGAAATGAATGAATGAAAATGAAAATTTCCATTGTATTCGAACTACGTAGGGCCTGAATTCTCCTTGGGATATACGTAGGCAGTCTTTCAAGGCTCGGCCCCTATCTTTTAAAATTTTCTTTTTCCCTTTCATTCTACAAGGAAAAATTGAGTTCAGATCAACAGATGCTAAGAGATGCAGCAAGAAGGTCTTAGCTTGACGCAATTCAACCTTCATGAGTCATTAGTCTCAAAATAAAACGAGCAAATTCCTGCTTGTTCAAAAAATCAGTCCCCATTATTCGTGGGTTAACATGTTTTCAAACTAAACAACTCTTATGTGATTATATGCCTTCTATGTGATATCTTGCGTTATTCATCCATACCTAATACTAACAGATTTGCTTTTGAGTTGTTTTTCTCTACAGGTAGTTAGAACTGATCTATGTTGATACACTGGCTGATCATCCTTATTTCACTAGATCTAAAGGTCCTACAGATTATTTCCCCAAACAAAGTTCACAAATGGGAAAAACAGCAATGGATGATAACAACGAAGAAACCAGCCTTACTATGTCGTGGTGGCTCAGCCCGCCCTTGCTGATTAGAATGAACTGATCCTGCATTTGATAAAACAAATTGCTGAAATAAGGGTCGAGATGCAGAGAAAACAAGATTTGCCTCCTCTAATTTTTGCTGTCAACACTCAACCAGACGGAAGACCTCCAGCTCAAATTCCCCCTCCTAACGTGGAACATGCTCAAAACCCACCTTCAAGTCCTGCTCGTAATCCCTCCATCATTGACCTTACCACCCAAAACCCTCATTACGCCTCAGCCTATTATCAAACACCACCCCCTCCTCAAAATACCAACCTCCAAGCACCACTCCGTCCCCATAATGCAAACCACCAAACTGGCCTACCCTCTCACAGCCAAAACGCTAATAATCCACGCACTTTCCTCCTTCACCAAAACCAATATACCAACCCCCAGACTTTTCCCCAAAACTGTCACGCCCCTTTAAATTGCCAGAGTCCCTCTATTGCTGCACCACTACCGCAAAAAGCCGTTTTTCAAATACCAGTCCCCAACGAGCATGACGCCCATGGTTCGAAGCTCGACCACTATGAGGAGAGAGAGAGAGAGTGGAGGTCAAAGGAAGAGACCGCCAAGATAGATATGAAAGGGGAAATTAGAAAAGCCATGAAGGAGTTTAGCTGCATTCCTGAGGTCGCCGGGTTGAGTTACGAAAATCTGTGCATTCATCCGAATTTGGACCTCCTAGAATGGTTCAAGGTGCCAAAATTTGACATCTTCGGAGGGACGAGGAACCCCCTTAGCACACTTGAGGGCCTATTGTGACCAACTCGTGGGAGTTGGGAGAGACGAAACTTTGTTAATGCAGCTTTTTAGTCAAAGTCTGAGCGGAGAGGCTCTAGAATGATTTACGTCTTATGAAACGAGACAGTGGTCTAGCTGAAACGATTTGGCTAAGGAATTCATCGAACGATTCGCCTACAATGTGGAAATCGTTCCTGATTGTTACTCCTTGGAGAAGATAAAACGGAAGCCGACCGAAAGTTATAGAGAATTCGCATATAGATGGTGAAAGAAGGCAGCTAGAGTTAGACCTCCTATGTCAGAAAAGGAAATTGTCGAAGGGTTTGTGCGGGTTCAAGATCCCGAATATTATGACATAATCATGTTGCTCGTTGGAGCAAAATTTGTGGAGATAGTCAAAGTAGGTGAGACTATCGAAGATGGATTGAGAACCGAGAAGATTGCCAGTGTTGCTGCCTTGCTCGGATCCTCGGGCTTATTGAATAAGAAAAGAGAAGATTGTCCTTTATCTCTTATGAGGGGATGAAGACCCCAAGGATATCATCATCATACCAAGGTCGTACCCGGCTTGTTATGCACAGATTGACTACCAAAATACCCCTCCCACTAGTTACCAAAATACCCATCTTCCTAGCTATCAAAATACTCCCCCTCCTAGCTACCAAACTTCCCCTACTATCTACCAAACTCCCCCTCCAGTTTACCAGACTACATCTCATCACTATCGAAACGTTGACCCCAACTGTGCTAACGTTCAAGCAAATTACCAAACTCCTCCCCCAATGTACCAAACCCCAGCTCCACTTTACCAAAATACCCCCTCGAATTACCAAGCTCCACAACCAAATTATCAAACCAACTCATATCCCAAATATCAAGCCCCCCGTCCGAATGCTCCAAATTATCGCCAAACACCGCCCCCTCAACAAGGCAATTACGATCCCTCCCATCCTAGATTTGAGAAGAAGCATGCTAGAATTTTCACTCCGCTAATTGAAAGCCGAACAAAGCTGTTTGAGCGATTAACTGCGACATGATATATTCATCCAGTGGGTCCCAAGCCAGTTGACACTAGCTCAAAGTTTTAGAGACCTAATTAGAGGTGCGCGTATCACTCCAACAGTGTTGGACATGATACCGAGGACTGTATCAACCTGAACATAAGATCTAAGACCTGATTGACCGGAATGTGGTCTCTCTTCAGACAGTTGCGCCCAATGTCAATAGTAATTCTTTGCCAAATCATGGAGGCACCACTATCAATATGATAGAGACAAATAATGACTGGTGCTTGACGAAGGCAATAATTCCGATTGCTCCTGATGAATTGGAAAGGGCTGTAGCTTCGTTGAGCATCGGAGAGAAGAAAGAGTTTGTGATTCTGACACCCGAGAAGGTTGTTGCCTTGGTGCCACGAGAAACTCTTATCCAACCGATGTTTGTGATTGAAACGGCTGTTACCCAGGGTATGACCAGATCCGGCAGGTGCTACATACCAAAAGAGTTAGCTCAAGGAGGGCAGAAGAAACACCAAATAAAAAGGCCGATTAGTGAAGCCGAGGCCGAGGAGTTCTGGAGAGAAATGCAGCCGAAAGATTATTCGATTGTGAAGCATTTGGAGAAGACACCGTCTCAGATCTTTGGGTGGGCCTTATTGATGCGTTCGCAACTGCATAGGCAAGCTCTGATGAGGGCTTTGGATGATACTTATGTGCTTGTGGGAACAAACAGTGACAATTTAGCAGCTATGATAAACCAGGTCATCCGAGGACACCGAATCAATTTTTGCGACGAAAAGCTACCCTTTGAAGGGAGGATGCACAACAAAGCTATGTACGTCACCATCAAATGCCGGGATAAAGTTATAAATCGTGGTTTGGTCGACGGTGGGTCCAGTCTCAACATATGTCCGTTTTCAACTCTCAAGTAGCTGAAATTTGACTTGGGAAAGGTTCAACAAAACCAGGTCAATGTGAGAGCTTTCGATGGAGTGTAGAGAGACACAATAGAGGCAGTAAATTTGGATGTTCAGATGGGGCTTGCAGAGTTCAATGTGGAGTTTCAAGTGTTGGACATCAATACTAGCTACAACTTGCTTCTAGGAATACCATTTATCCACATGGATGGGGCTGTGCTTTCTACCTTTCACCAATTGATGAAATTTGTTTGAAAGGATCAAGAATTGGTCATTCATGGTGAAGGGAGTCACTTCGATGAGTATGCGCCGATCGTTCACGAGGTTTCCCGAGGTTATGATTTCTACACGGTGGAGCTGGTAAATGCCACCGGTGATGATTTGGCTCCGCAACCTCCTATGCCCTCCGGGTACAAGATAATTGCTATTGTCATGCTCCAGAGTTGTTTCGAACCAAGTTTCGAATTGCGGAAGCATTTTCAAAAAATTGTCGAGCCTGTTCAAATTCCTGCCAAAGGAACAAAGTTTGGTTTGGGGTATGTCCCCACGGATGCTGATGAAGTAGAGATGAAGAACAAGAGTATTGATCAAGCATTGGCCAGGCCAATTCCTCATCTGTACCAGTCATTTTCGATACGAAAAAATGTCAACGATGGTGGTCTCGGGGAAGAAATCTGGGGCCTTTTTGAGGAGATTAATGCGGTCATCGAGGAAGAGGTTGGGACATTAGACATTCGTGATGCAGAACCTGAGGAGCGATTGCAGAACTTGACCTCCACACCACTCCTGATTTCTCGCTCATCTGGGTAGAAAGACATGTGTCTTTGTTTGTTTTAAAATCAGTGGTAGTCCGGAAGAGGCTCGAGACCCACCCTTTATGCAATTGTTATTTGTTTGATGCTTTTAAATTCCCTTGTGATGTTTAAAAAGGCAAAATGGCCCTAGGCCATGGCCAAAGTTTATGCTTGTCTTTCAATTTAAATGAAAAACCTATTTTATCGAAATTTGTTTGTTTATTTATCTGTTTATATTTTACTTTCCTAACTTTGTTTGTTTATGATTTCAGTAATATTACCTTAAAACCTGCCAATGTCATGTCATGTCATGAACCGAGTGAACGAAATGAGGCAGGTGATGATAAGTGCGAGGAATATGAAGAAGAAAATGAGGTACCCGAACATGTTGCTGAAGAGTTTCGACAATTCGATAATCAACACAAGCCAAATTTGGAAGAAACCAAAACTATGTATCTCGGAGATGAGGAATGTGTTAAAGAAGTAAAAATCAGTGTCCATCTAAGTGAAGCTCAAAAAGAGACCTGGTCCGTTTGCTCAGACAGTACATTGATGTATTTACCTGGTCTTACAGAGATATGCTAGGATTGAGTAGGAATATGGTGTCCCACAAGTTGCCGATTAACCTAGATTTCAGTCCAGTAAAATAAAAGACTCGGAAGTTCAAGCCTGGGTTGAGTTTGAAGATCAAAGAAGAGATTATAAAGCAGATCGAGTCCCAAGTAGTGGAAGTGACGCAGTATCCGACTTGATTAGCCAACGTTGTTCCGATTGCCAAGAAAGATGGAAAGATCAGAATTTGTGTTGACTACAGATATCTCAACAAAGCTAGCCCGAAAGATAATTTTCCATTGCCAAACATTCATATTCTCATTGATAATTGTGCTAAGCATGAGATGTAGTCATTTATGTATTGTTATGCGGGTTACCACCAGATTCTGATGGATGAAGAAGATGCAGAAAAGACAACTTTCATTAGGCCTTGGGGTGTATATCATTATCGAGTGATGCCGTTTGGTCTAAAAAATGTCGGTGCTACTTACATGAGGGCTATGACGACCATCTTTCACGATATAATTCACAAGGAGATCGAGGTGTATATAGATGATGTCAGAATCAAGTCCCGCGAGAGTTTGGATCACTTGACTCACTTGAGAAAATTCTTCAATCGTCTGCGTCGATACAATTTGATGTTAAATCCTGCCAAATGTGCTTTTGGGGTGCCAGCTGGCAAGTTGTTGGGATTTATAGTCAGTATAAGGGGCATAGAGCTTGACCCTTCCAAGATCAAGGCGATCCAAGAATTACTTCCTCCGAAGACCTAGAAAGAGGTGATGAGTTTTTTGGGAAGGTTGAACTACATTAGCCGGTTCATAGCTCAATCCACCGTGGTGTGTGAGCCCATCTTTAAGTTATTGAAAAACTATTTGTCCTCGACCAAGTGGACCGGAGAATGTTAAACTGCTTTTGATGTCATCAAGAACTATTTGTCCAATCCACCAGTGTTGGTCCCTCCGCAAGAAGGGAGTCCGTTATTGCTATATTTGTTATTCTCGGATAAAGCATTGGGATGCGTGCTTGGTCAACATGACGAAACTGGGAAGAAGGAGCGACCCATTTATTACTTGAGCAAGAAATTCACTCCATATGAGGCTCGTTATATCTTTTAGAGAGAACATGTTGTGCTTTGACATGTATTGCTCAGAAGTTGAGACATTATTTGTCTTCTTATACCACATACCTTATTTCCAGGATGGACCCGTTGAAGTATATTTTCCAGAAAGCAATGCCGATCAGAAAGTTGGCTAAATGGAAAATATTTTTGAGTGAGTTTGACATTGTGTATGTGACTCAAAAGGCGATAAAAGCACAAGCCTTAGCTGATCATCTTGCGGAGAATCCAGTTGATGAGGAGTATGAACCGCTCAAAACCTATTTTCCTGACGAGGAAGTTTCATTTGTGGGTGAAGATATTCCTGAAGCCTACCCTGGTTGGTGAGTGTTCTTTGATGGAGCGGCGAATCATCAAGGGAATGGAATCAGAGCGGTCTTAGTGTCAGAAATCGGTCATCACTATCATATGGCGGCTAAACTCCGATTTGAATGCACGAACAACATGGCTGAGTATGAAGTTTGCATTCTCGGTCTGAAGATGGCAAGTGATATGAATGTTCACGAGTTGATGGTTATTGGAGATTCAGATTTGCTGATTCATCATGTTCATGGAGAATGGGCCGTTTAGAACCCAAAGATCACACCGTACGTGCAATATGTACAGAAGTTGTGCAAAATATTTCGCAAAATTGAGTTCAGACACACTCCCAGGACACAGAATGAGTTGGCTGATGCTCTTGCCACCATTTTCTCAATGATTAAACATCCAGATACAAGTTATATTGATCCAGTGGATATAGAGGTAAAAGAGCAACCTGTCCATTGTTCGCATGTCGAAGCGGAACCAGATGGTCTACTTTGGTATTTTGACATCAAGAAGTATTTAGAGGATGAGACTTTTCCTGAGAATGCAACGTTCAACCAGAAGAAGTCGATACGCCGCATGACCCTCAATTTCTTTGCAAGTGGGGAAATCCTTTACAGGAGGACTCTAGATTTAGGTCTTCTCAGATGCATTGATGCTAATGAAGCTGCAAAGCTTCTGGACCAGATACATGCCGTAGTTTGTGGTACTCGCATGAATGGGCTCACTTTGGCGAGGAAGATCCTTCGCGCCGATTATTTTTGGATGACTATAGAGCATGGCTGTTGCAAGTTTATGCAGAAGTGTCATAAATGTCAAGTGCATGGAGATTTGATTCGTGTCCCGCCCCATGAACTCATTGCTATGAGTTCACCTTAGCCATTTGTAACTTGAGGCATATATGTCATTGGTCCAATAGAGCCAGCCGCATCTAATGGACACAGATTCATTTTGGTTGCCATTGACTACTTTACCAAGTGGGTGGAAGCAGCTTCATATAAGTCGGTGACCAAGAAAGTTGTAGCTGATTTTGTTCGCAACAATTTGATATGTAGGTTTGGAGTACCAGAATCCATCATTACTGATAATAGAGCGAACCTCAACAGTCGCTTGATGAGAGAGTTATGTGAACAATTCAAGATTACTCACCGGAACTCAACCGCTTATCGCCCCCAAATGAATGGAGCTGTGGAAGCCGCCAACAAGAACATAAAGAAGATTTTGAGGAAAATGAGTGATAACCGCAGAGGTTTGCATGAGATGTTGGCATATGCTTTGTTGGGTTACCGAACGACTGTCAGGACATCAGTTGGAGCTACTCCATATTTGTTAGTATATGGAACAAAAGCAGTTATACCTGCGGAAGTTGAAATACCTTCATTGAGAATCATCCAAGAAACTGAATTGAGTGATGCTGAATGGGTTCGCAAACGGATTGATTAGTTAACATTGATTGATGAGAAGAGAATGGTTGTTGTTTGTCATGGACAATTGTATCGACAGAGAATGATTCATACTTTCCACAAGAAATAAGAGTCAGAATGTTTGAGATTGGTCAGTTGGTTCTCAAACGTATTTTCCCTCATCAGGATGAGTACAAAGGGAATTTGCACCAAATTGGCAAGGACCCTACATGGTTCGCAAAGTATTATCTGGAGGTGCCTTGGTCCTGTCGGAGATGGATGGCACCGAATGGACGAAACTGATCAACTCAGATGCTGTCAAGAGATACTATGTGTGAAGCTTTAGTTTGTATTTCTGTTATTTCCTTGTAATCGTTCTATTTTCTTGTAATTGCATTGTTTAGAATCTATCACTATGTAATGAACTACGTTTGACTTGAATTCTCAAGAATGAGATACGTATGCGGCCTATGTCGGCCTCGGTCACTCCTTTATCCCCTTTTAATATTTCTTTGTATCTGAACTATGTTCAACCTGAATTCTCAAGAATGAGATACGTAGGCGGCCTATGTCGGCCTCGGTTGTTTTCTCTGTAATTTTCTTATTTTTGTTAATCCTCGAGATGGGGAACTACGTTTGACCTAATTCCTGTCTCAACGGGATACGTAGGCGCTACAAGGGCTCAGTTATATTTCCTGCAAGATTTCTATTTCTATTGCTCTTTACATTAGAAATTGGGACAAAAATTTTGAGAGGGACTCAAAAATTTTCGAGAAAGAGATCTCTCCAACAAAATCAAGACTGAAGTTACTTTGAGATTTGCAACTGGGACAGAATTTTTAAGAGGATCTCAAAAATTCTATGATTTACTCATCAACGGTTAAAGATAAGCCAAGACAGTTAACTGGGACAGATATTTTGAGGATGACCCCAAAAAATTTCAATAAGGTTCATCTGAAGTCTAGAACAACTTTGGACACTCCCCAGCAAGTAATCAGATAGATCTCGAGACATAACTTCTAAATGACGTTCATTAAGCTTGACATGACATGACACTTAGCAATGATCTTTTCCAAATTTTATATTTTTGAAAATATATTTCCCTTAAAAACCGTCTTTCATGCATCAATCATTTTTTATAAAAATGTTTTGTCTTATCTGTCAAGAAGCGGGAGATCAGAAAAATCAATCGAAGATAGCAAGACAAGGAGCAAACAACCGAAAAGATCAACACAGATCAGTTCATTTTTAAACTAACAATTTTTCGGTGGATGCAGGTCTATAGGTTGCCTCAAAATCAGCACATTCTTCCATTAAATGAATATGGAGAAATCAAAAGGGCGAAGAGCTCCCCGAAATGGACAATTTTTCTGTGGATGCAGAAAATATTTTATGCTTCTTATACCAAGAATTGGGAATATGAGTAACATTATTTTATTCAAATTCTCAGCAAAGCAAAGTTCATAATGAACATTGCAACTATGTTCGGAGATGGAACAAACGAAAACCACAAAAAGAGCAATATTATTATTTTCCAGCGACTAAAAATACTTGGAAGACGTTCATCTGCATTATATTATCAGATAGGATAATATTCCTACTATGAGGGTCATTTTTATTGTATTGTCAATTGAGACGATACCGCTACCTAGAAGATCGGCTAGATTATCCGGTGAAGCATAATCTTCGTTCGGTACCAGGGATGCTGTCATCAAAGGAAGAAATCATACATTGCAAGAGAAAAAGGTCATGCATCGCGGAAAAAAGAAGTCATGCATAGCAAGAGAAGGAAACCATGCATAGCGAGAGAAAGAGATCATGCATAGCAAGAGAAGAAAGCCATGCATAGCAAGAGAAAGAAGTCATGCATTGCAAGAGAAGGAAATCATGCATAGCCAGAGAAAGAAGTCATGCATAGCAAAAGAAAGAAGTCATGCATTGCAAGAGAAGAAAATCATGCATTGCAAGAAGAGTTATACATCGCAAGAGAAGGATTTATGCATCGCGGGAAAGGAATTCATGCATTATAAGAGAAGATTCATGCGTCGCGAGAAAAGGGATTCATGCATTGCAATTAGGGGTGTACATAGGTCGGGTTGGTTTGGTTTTTTATAAAAAAAAAAACCAAACCAATCATGTTGGTTTATTAAGTTTATAAACCAAATCAAACCAATATAAAACGGTTTTTTCGGTTTCGATTTTATTCGGTTTTATCGGTTTTTTTAAAAAGTGTTTAGGTTTTACAATAGGAGAAGCCAATATTCATCTATCCATCTTCATTTTGTACAAGCTGGAGGTGTTTTTAGTACAAAAATTGTCTTTATTCTACATTTGGACAACTATTTGCTTTCTGGCCAATTTAACGCAGACTAAAGCAAATATCTGTCAAACAAAATCATTTCATCTATAACACACATCTGTCAAACCATCTTCTTTCTTCTTCCCTGAAGCCTTCAACGCTGCAGCACGTTCTTCCGCAGCATTCTTTTCCTCTTCAGTTTCCTCACCAAATAGGTCAACTCAAATATGTAATCAACTCTTTGACTACATAATTACATAATTACTTAAACTCTTTGATTACATATTTGCTTACACATATCTACAAGAATTGCCTTTATTCTACAAGAATTGCTTACATATTTGTTTGACAGATATGTGTTACAATACCCATCACGCTAAGACATTATCAACCTGACAGCAAACTAAAGCAAACAACCAGATAATGAGGATTTTATAACATCAGAAGACAACACATCGAGATAGAAGAAGATACGAAGAGAAACGCCACCTGACAACTGCTCAATAACCATTTCATTTCAATTTGATTTCTACAAATTTTGATTATCAAGATCCTCACATGATCAATAGGAGCAAATATCTTATAAAAAATAAGTCTATTTAACATTGAAAATTAAAAACACAGCACTTCACATTATGTTTGTAAAATATTCTCTTAAAAACCCAACAAAAGAACTGCAAAACTACTCCAATAATCTTCAACTACCATGATCTAGCTGCATATTTTCTTCATCCAAACTAATATATACTCAAAACGTCACCTAGACATACATTCTGAAAGAAAGAAAATTATCAACACGTGAACGAGCAACTAGACTTGTAAAATTAACTTTGTTAGATAATAAAGAACTGTAAAACGCTATTTCAATAAAGGGAAAGGAAATACCTATATATCAAAAGATTTGCAAAAAGCTACTTCATTAAACTAATCGATACTCAAAGGAGCACCTGGACATTCTGAAAGGAAAAGAATTATTAGCACATAAATGAGTAATTAGATATTGAATCATTTGTCAACTCAACTTTGTTAGATAGCAACTAGCATAAAGTTGTTTTCAAAGTAGAAAATTAATATCAAATATGGAGAATTAAGAATTAAATTAGTAAATTACCTTTTTCAACTTCTTCAATTTTTTGAACTTCCTCCAAATAATCTTGAACCTTCCATTCTTTAGAAGGTGACCGTATCCATTGTTGAGTGCAAATAAGAGCTTCTACTGTCTTTGGTGATAAAGAACTCCGATATGAATCAAGAATACGACCACCTGTACTGAAGGCTGATTCAGATGCAACAGTGGACACGGGAATAGAAAGAACATCCCTTGCCATTTTTGAAATAGTTGGATATCTATTCGATGAAGTTTTCCACCAAGTCAAGATATTAAAATCTTTTGGCTTCTCTACATTATCCATCAAATATTGATCAAGCTCATATTTTTTTCTAATGTTTTCCTCACCTTCTAAATGTTTCTCCCATTGAGAATGCAATATATCATCAACTTCACCCATCATGTTAGTGTTATCTCCAATGTTATTTGTAAAAGTTTCAATCGAAGAATAACTATAGTGATTATACAAACGTTTCAAGACACCTTCCACATTATCTACCTTTAATTTTCCCAATAAGAAGCCATATGCTTTGCTAAGAATAAAATTGACAAATCGTATCTTATACCTAGGATCCAACACAATAGCAATGAACAACAACATGTTCAAATTCTCAGGTTTCTCAATATTCTCCCAAAATTTATCAAACTTAACCTTCATCCTTCCAGTCATGTCTATCAAAATAAGATCTTCACTATAGAACTTCGAACATTAAAATAATCATGGAAGAATATATTAGAAGAAACATATAAGCTCCCTGAAATTTTTAAAGTAGACTGGTAGAAGATTTTAAGAAACTTTATAAAACCTTTCACAAGCTGCCAATCATTTGTAGGTGGATGTCCTTTCAATTCACTTTGAAGACAATACTTTCGATAGTTATGATCATCCACGTACATTCTTGCAAAGACCTTTTCAAAATTTACAGCAGTTTATAACATCGTATATGTAGAATTCCACCTAGTTTCAAATCAAGACTTAAAGAGGCCATGTGTGTCTAGCTTAGTCTTCTCAACATATGACTTGAAAGAAGCAAACCAAGAAGCAGAAGACTTGACATATTTCACTGCATTCCTTATGCGAGAAATTGGCTCAATTTGTTCATCTAAACCTTCTTTTACAATTATGTTCAAAATATGAGCATTACATCTAACATGTAAAAACTCATTTCTCAATATGACCCCTTTCCAATCATCAATACGTGCCTTCAAATGCTTAATGGCAGCATCATTGGCAGATGCATTATCCAGAGTCACTGTAAACAAGTTTTCAATTTCCCAATCCAACAAACATGCTTCAATACCTTTAGCTATAGTCTCACCCTTGTGATCCGGAGTTTGGAAAAAATTAAGAATCTTTTTCTGTAAGTTCCATTCATCATCAATCCAATGAGCAGTCACGACCATATAAGTCAAATTTTGAAGTGATGTCCATGTATCACTAGTAATACATATGTGTTGATTCTTGACAAGTTTTTTAAGCTTCTCTTTCTCTTCTTGATAGATCTTCAAACAATGTCTAGCCACAGTTACCCGTGAAGGTAATTCAAAATTAGGCAAAGCTTTGGCCATCAATTTTTTAAAACCTTCCCCTTCAACAACTTTAAATGGTTGTTCATCAATAATGACAAATTCAGCGATGGCTCTCCTGATATCCTCCACATTGTACACAACCTTTTCTATAGAACTTGTTCCATTTTCTTGTCCCCCTACTTTGATTGGTACAGATTTCAAAGTTGTTTGCCTTCTATCAACAAATCTAAAGGGAGATTTGAGACATTTGTCATTTAAATGTGACCACAACACAGAGGTTCCATTTGTTTTTGTCTCAGCAGCAAAGTGTTTTACACAATAGTTACATTTTGCTCTTCGTTTACCTCCTTTAGCAATAAATTTAGCAAA